>LNAC01000911.1:275621-379203 GCA_002007465.1 Ailurus styani
GGTGGGGGGTGGAGTAAAGCCAGCCTCCCCCTCCCCCAGGGCCCCTGCAGCGACATTCTGTGGTTCCAGCCCGCTCCCTCTGCTCTGCCTGGGGGGATGGCAGCTGGGACTGTCTCTTGCCCCCCAGCTGTGGGTCGTGAGCTGTGGGGCAGGGGCCTGGGGAGAGCCCCCATCCCTCCACTCTGTGTTTAGTTCCACGCAGGCCCAGCGCTGCCCCTGCTGCGGGACTGCCCCAGACGAGGCTCTGTCTGCCGCTCCCCCTTCCCACCCGGCGATGCCAGGAGCCCCTGCACCTGAACCGCATCTCCTGAGCCCGGCGTGGAGGCCTGTCGGTGCTCTGCCTTGCCCACTCCCCTGGTGGGAGTGCTGAGAGCCCCACCAAAGCCCATTAAATGCCCGTTGCCCGCCTCCTACAACGGCCCCCCTGCACTGTCTGTCCTGTGGGCCAGGGAGCTTGGGGGTGAGCGGGGCTCTGGGGCTGGGACGAAGGCTCTGGGAGGGAGGAGCCAGGGTCCCATACTGTCCGGTTCTGCGACCTTGGGCAAGACACTCAACACTTTCCTCATCCTTCAAATGGGGCGACCGTAAGGACCACAACGACGCAAGAGAAAGCCCAGGGGTCCCAGAGAGGTCAGCCCCGCGAAGTCCCCTCCTCTGCCCTGCCGCACCCCTGTCTGGCTGCAGAGGGCGCCCGTCGCCTGGGAATTCGCCAAGCCGGCCGGCGCAGTCTCGCTCCACCGAAGCCTTCCCGTGGGTGGGGAGGCCCTCAGGCTGGGAGTGGGCCCTCCCGCTCGCTGCCTCACCCCTGGCGGGTGGAGGGGTGGGGTGTTCTCCATCGCGGCCCAATTCCGCAGTCTTTCTTGCCAGCGGGTGTCACCCTGGTCGCTCTCTCCTGTGGGGAGTCACATGCTCATTCTGGTCCTTCCCCCGCCATGGGTCCCAGGTCCTGTGAGTCTGCAAGCCCCTGGGGCTTGGAAGGGGGTGCGGATGGGTGGGAGAGGAAACCACTTCAGACTGTGGTTTCTCTCTGGAAGCCAGCGTGCGGCTTTGGGAATGGAAACCATGGCACCTTCCTGGAAGGCTGTCAAAGGATAAAACGAGAGGGCTCAGGCCAAACATCAGGTACACAGTAGGCGCACAATGAATGCCCTTATGGTTATGGCTGTTTTCTCCACCCAACAGCTAACAGACCACCTAGCATTCCTCCAAGGACCACCTTCTCAGGATCACCTGGGTCCCCAGACCAGATTCAGAATCTCGGGGAGAGGGGAGGGCAGGCATCTCAGCCTGAATTTTTGTCAGGCACCCCATGTGATCCTGCCCCCTGGAAGTTTCAGAATTGCTACCTGAGGAGGTGAGGATGGGCACCCGCCCCACGGCTTCCTGCCACTGTTGTTTCCAGGTGAAATCAGGGTGTGGTGAAGGTGAGAGGAAGGGATGTCACTAAAGGATCAGATGAACACCTCAGAGGCCTGTGGAGGGGTGTGCCTGTGTGCACATGCTCATGCTTGGGGGGGGCAGGAGCCCATCCTTTGGCGGTGTCAGCCCAGCCTGGAGACGTCATAACTCCAATTCTCCCTATGCCGAGTCCCTCTCAATGCCGTCCTTCCTTCTTGCTCACACCCGGAATATCTTTGCTTAACCTCAGGGACTCTGGCACTTTCTTGTCCCCTTTGCTCTGGTCTCAGGGTCTCCCCATTCCAAGCCCCCTCAGTGGTCAAGCCTTTTCTCAGCTCTCATCCCTGCTTAACTCCAGTTCTTGGGCTCTGGGAGGGGTGTTCTCACTGGCGAATGAAAAGGCAGCCTGGTTTTGGCTCTATTGTAAGTGGCTCCCATGGCCATGTTTAAAACTCTTAGGGCCCACATTCACAAGCAAAGCTGAAGCCGACTTGTCTGTCTGGGAGGCCTGCAGTCCATGGTCGTTGCATGGTGAGGGGAAGAGGGCACGAGGCCTTTTGAGCCCCCAACCCCCGGTGTGTATGTGGCGTACAGATCTGTGTGTGTCCCCTGTCTGGGTGGTTCCAGAGGACACGGCTCAGCCCAGGCTGCCGGGCAGTGAGGAGAGGCACAGCCCTGCTCCCAGGTGGGAGTCCTCTGATCAGGCTTCTCCGCTCCTCAAGGGGAAGTGGACCTAGTTTGCCCCTTCTTTTGACTCCCCCCCTACCTGTCCCCATGCCTTGGATCTGCCCTCGGAGTCTTTCCTTTAGGCTGGAGCCCTTGGCTGCCCTGCACCCACCTTCCTTTCTGCCCCCTCCCCACTTCTGCCGAACCTGCCCTTGATTCTCAGACACGCCCTTTGGAGCCCTTAGCCCCCTGATAAGAGTGGGGGTATTATCTGGGCCCAATTCTGGGGCCAGCTCTCCACACACCCAAGCAGCCCTGCCATTCCTCCCTTTCCTGGACAGGAGCCAAGGAGTGACTTCCCACCCTGCAGGGTGCCAGGTAGCCATGTGTCTGGAGCCCCTCTGAGATGTCCCCAGTCTGTACTTGGAACCCGACGGAGGGGTTTGGACCTGGCATGGGGAGCCCAGAAGCAGCCATCCCTTCATCATCTCCAAACCTTTCCTCCATGGGCTTTCTAGAAGGTCAGGGTGTGTGGGGTGAGAAGAGCACTGGGCTGGGAGTCCCTCAGCTCTGCTACCAACTAGTACGCTGTGAACGTGAGTCTCTTCCCTCTGCCTGGCCTCCCGTGGCCGGTTTAGGAATGAGATGATCATCATGGCTACTTGTCACAGGGATCGGTCACAAGATCCTAACTCTTTAGAGCTGCAAGGGACTCAGGGGTCACCTTATCCAGCTGCCCCTCCACCCCCAATTTCACAGATGGGCACTAGAGAAGGACGGGATCTCCCAAGATGACGTGCTATCCAAGCCAGGTGGCGTTCTGTCTGTTCGTCCAGCTGCGCTCCTGTTGCTGCTCCCAGGGAGCAAGGAGCAAGGAGCTCTAAAGGAGCGAGGGGCTGGGCAGCCCCCACGGGGCCCACCTTCCAGCCCCCAAGCCTCAGCGCCGAGCAGTGCATTTCAGCACAGGGCCTGGGAGCCGATAAGAAGGCCCCGCTTAACTGTGTCTCCAGCCCTGCACTGAGTGCGATAATGCTGCCCAGCCCTGCCCGCCCCACCGCACCCAACAGGGCCCCGCTGGTGGGCGAGGGTGCGGCAGGGACAGATGCGGCGGAGAGGTTGCCGCAGGGTGGGATCGGGGCCCAGAATCCTACCACGTCAAGAGCCCAAGCCCCTTGCTGGCTGGCCCTCCAGGGCACCCGGGCGAAGTGCCTGGCACCCAGGTGACACTCCCCCAGGGCCCACATCCTGCCCTTCGGTTCCTGTGCCTGGAGCGTGCACGGCCGAAGGTCTGTGGGCCCCGTAATGAGGTCAAAGGCGCCGCCCACGGCCTGGCCTGTGCGGGGGTTCCTGTGCACTTCTCTGCTCCCCACAACCCCCGGCAGTCGTCACGCTCGTTCTAGAGATGAGGGAACCAGCACTGAGGCAACAGGCCACTTCCTCAGGGTGACACCTCTTCCAAGAGGCCGAGCCAAACCCCTGTCAGCCTCTCCCGTTGTGCTGTGCTGCTCTAGGCGGTTCTCTTTTATTTCAGTCTGTCCCAGGAGTCCCCCCAACTGCGGGGGTCTGCTCCGAGGCCCCCGGTGGAGGCCTGAGACCACGGTCGGTACTGAGCCCCGGATACACCACAGTGATGTTTAATTTATAAATGAGGCACAGTAAGAGATGAACAACAACAGCTAAAAATAAACTGGAACAATTCTAGCTGCATCCTGTAATCAAAGGTATGTGAGTGTGGTCTGTCAGCCTTCTGGCCTGCCTGATGAGGTGAGGCAAGGGGATGACGTCATACGGTGACCCATGATGTCATGGTAGGCTACTGTGGGCCTCCTGACGCCCAGGAGGAGGCTCATCTGGCCACGAGGAACTGAAACCAGGGATAAGGGGAGACTGATGCCGTGGTGAAGACATGGGCCCTGCAGCCAGGCTGCCTGGGTCCCCTGCTGGAGAAGGGGGTGCACCCTTGCCCCTCACGGCGCTTTCCCTGGGATGCCTCCCACAGCAGTGCAGAGAGCTGGGCCCAGCCCTGGCCCCCGGGAGGTGCTGGACGGCAGTGATGACGGCCTCCACTCGGTGGAGGAGGCTTCATCCTGAGGCAGGACTTTGTGGTCTCCTGGGGCCTCGGGAGGCCGGCTACCTTGGCCACTGCAGCCCACCCCTGCCCAGTGTGGGGTGGGCTCCCTAATAACCAGGCTGCAAAGCCGAAGGGTGCTGTTTCAGAGGGCTCTGTGGTGGTGGTTTACAGAGAAGCAGCCGACCTGGGGGTCTCTGGGCCAAAGCAGAATGGAGGGTGAGCTGAGAGTCTTCAAGGGAACAGCAGGCTGACCGCCCGAAGGCTCGGCCTTCCCACACGGTGAGGGAGCCTCCTGTTAAGAAAACATAATGTTGCCTCTATTTTGGGACTGGCCAGGGTCCCAGGCTGAAGACGATCAAAAGCCACGGTCATCTGAGCCCCGGGTCCAGCCACTGCCCCGGCTCCTGTGGGCTCGCCCCTCTCCCTGCAGCCTCCGTCTCTGCTGCCACTTCGCACCTTCCCTTCCCACTGCTCTCTGCCTTGTTCCTCCTCTGCCTTCTCCTCTCCCTCTCCCCTTCTGTCCCCGCCACCCCCCAATCGTTCCTGGACTACAGCTTCCAGGAACACAAAGTTAACTGTCTGGCAACTTTCAAGTAATACCTTTTAACTGTGATTCTTGGAAACCTCTGGGCCTGGGTGTGGAAACCTGCAGAGCTCTGGCCAGGCCAGAGGCCTCACCGGCACAGGGCAGCCTTGTCCCTCTCGGACACAGGCTTCCTCCTCCTAGTCAGGCACATGCTCTCAAAGCTTCCTGGTCAGTGCAGTTTTGCTGCTGAAATTGGAGGTTCACAAAATGAAAGGGTCCCTCCCGAATATCCGGCTTATTTCTCAGAGGAAAAGCAAGGCACTGGATGGGTGGGGGTGAGGGGGGATCAGGAGGGCCTCCCCCAGATCACACACCGAGGCCAGATGAGGCCAGGTTCCAGACCTCCTGCCTCTGAGCCTTTCCATCACCCCACTGTGGGCAGCCAGATGGGTCAGAGGCCTGGACCATAAATAGGGAGGCACTCTCTCTTCACCCTTGAGGCCTTGTCGCTGGGCTCTGGTGGGCAAGATCACAATGACAACAGTCCCAGCAGTACCCCCTGGAGTGCCCACTGTCAGGGAAGTGCTGTGCTTCATGATCTCATTTAATCCTCTGAACAGCTTGGGAGGAAGGAGCTGCTGTTACTTTTGTGGACATGACCTGGATGGTCCTCAGGCTTCCATCTCCTTATCTGCAAGGACAGAATTTTCTGGGCACTCCTTAGGACTATGCTTGCCCTGACCTCCTAGAAGTCCATGACTCTGACCAGGAAGGGGGGGCATCCCTGGTCTGGGGACAAGCCCAGGACCCCTGGCAGGGCTCACTGAATGACTCCTGGCGGGGGGGTTGCGCATTAGGACACCAACCAAGGGTACTGAGCCCTGGGCAGGACACTTGGCCATCTGCTCTGGAAAAGGTCCCTGCTGGTGTTCACTAGATAGCTGTTCCTCAGCCACTGACAAAAATGGAAAGGCTGTCCTGCCTGCCCTTTTGCTGGTGGGGCAGTAGAACACAGACTGGGCATCAGGAGAGCAGGCCCTGCCGCTTCTGGTCATGTGGCCCTGGAAAGCCTCTGTCCTCTCAGAGCCACTGTTCCTACATCTGCCAAAGGGCAACGAAAGCCACCTCACAGCGCTGTGGGATTGCACTGTGACGCTTACTACTCTGTATAGGCCACACTGAGTGGGTGTGGGTTTGCTGGGAAGGGAGCAGTAGGAGGGCCATGCATGGGCTCCAGTATTGGTGTCCCTTTCCCCTCCTTGGGCCTCTTTTTCTGGCTCTGGATTTGAATCATTTGGAAATGACGAAAGCCAAAAATGGGCCACCTCTTTTTAAATCCCAGACAAAGCCCGGATCACCTTCTTCAGGTGACTTCTCAGCTCCCTCTCTTCCCCACCAAGTGTCTGTCCCTAGGGACAGAGCTGGCCCAACTTGGGTCTGGGGCAGGGATGGGGCCCTCTCCCCGCTGCTCACTGCTGGTACCATCTGGGCCCCTGGCTTCCGGGTGCCCTGGAGGGGAAGCCTCTGGAAGGTCTCATGGTCTGGTTGGGCCAGGCTCACTCTGACGCCATGGCAGAGACTTGGGCTGCACCCATCTTGGCCAAGAGGCTCTATCTGCCTTGGACACGATTCAGACCAAAGAGTAAAGGAGGTTTGTTCCTAACGCAGAGACCAGAGGTAGGCACACAGAGGGCTCTTTGCTTTGGAGCTGAAGCTTTTAAAGATTTGTTTTCTTTAAATATCCTGCTGCAGGAAAGAGAAGCCAAAAATCAAACATAACTGAGACATAAATTTCATGCGGCTTTAAAGGAGCAATTTGTTTAGTTTCCATCCCACCCTGTTTCTGCCCAGTAGGGTCCCGGGGACATGTCCCTGGGGTTTGGTGGTGGGTCCACACCCTCCTAGGTTCACCCATCCAGCCTCATCTCGAGGTTTCTGAAATACGAGATCCAGCCAGAGGGCCTCCGGCCACAGCCTGGCCCCAAGCTTGTCCCAGGGAGGGTCTGTGTACCTCCAACTCAGGAAGCGGAGGTAACTTTCCTCCATCCTCAGCAGCATTGGCACCGTTGCTCGTACCCTCTCTCTTGAAAACTCTCTTTATCCCTGACGTCAGGGATCGGACACACTTGACTCTCCTCCTGACTCCTGCCTGACGACTCTTGCTCTCACCTCCTACCAGGAAAACTTCCAGGCTCTGTCCTGTGCCTTCCTCTTGCAGAACTCATGCCCTTGCCTTCAGAAGTCCTGGGCCCTGCCAGTGCCCCAGGGTCTGGCTCCATTTTTTTCTTTTTTCCAGCTTTACTGGGGTATAGTTGACAGATAAAATGATAAGGTATTTAAAGTGTGAAACATAGTAACTTACTATCTGTATACATTGTAAAAGGATTCTCCCCATTGAATTGGCTTTAATTTTCTGATTGAATGATTCTCTTGGGGTCCCACCAGAGGTGCAGTGCAGAAAGGAGAGAAAGCAAAGACGAGACCAGCCATTGAATAAGAGGAGCACTTTGTTAGATGGGGGAACAGCTGAGCAGGGTGTGAAGGCCTGGATCCTGGGAGAGGGCGTCTGGGTGTCCCAGCCTCTTTCCAAGCCTAATCCAAAAGATGTTCCACAACTGTCCTTGACCAAGAGAGCAGCGGAGTGGGACGAAACCTCTGGGCAGCCTCACTGGCCCTTTTTCACCCCCAGAGTCCCTGCTGTGGTAGGGACCTCATGGTAGGCTTGGGTGGGGTGGGGGACAGAGGGTCCACGGGTGAAGGAGCTTCTAGAGGGGAAACCAATCAAGTGCTTAGTGTTGTCATCTAGAGAAGAGCTGATAAAAAACAAAACAAAACAAAACAAAAAACCCTGAGGCCTGAGCTGGGATAATGTGACTAAAAACTCATTCAGCAAATACTGAATAACTACAATGTATCCAGGAAGTAATGAGATTGATTCTAAAAAAGAATGTGTTTATGTGGGGCGCCTGGGTGGCTCAGTCAGTTAAACGTTTCTCTTGGGCTCAGGTCATGATCCCAGGGTCCTGGGATCCAGCCCCACATCGGGCTTCCTGCTTAGCAGGAAGCCTGCTTCTCCCTCTCCCACTCCCCCTGCTTGTGTTCCCTCTCTTGCTGTGTCTCTCTCTGTCAAATAAATAAATAAAATCTTAAGAAAGAAAATTAAAATAAATAAAAAATAAAAAAGAATGTGTTCCTGTATGGTGTAACTGTTAATTTTCAATTTTACATATATATGTTTTATGTATATATGTATATATATATTATTTGTTTGTTTGTTTATAAAGAGAGAGAGAGTAAGAGCAGGGGCAGAGAGAGAGGGAGAAGCAGGCTCCCTGCTGAGCAGGGAGCCCGACTCGGGGCTTGATCCCAGGGCCCTGGGACCATGACCCGAGCCAAAGGCAGATGCCTGACTGACTGAGGCACCCAGGCACCCTTCAATTTTATATATGTATTTTTAAGAGACTGGAACCAAGGTCATCAAATGTTTGTGGTGGATAAACTAGTATTTCCTGGTTGGGGGGTTCTGGCCCCCAATCCGGGGGTCAGAACCCCTGATACCTCAGCCCAGCTCTTCCTCTGTGGGGCTGTGTGACTACAAAAAGCCCTGCCCCTCTCTGGGCTCTTCCCCCATCTGAGGAACGAGGCTGTAGGACCAGAAAGTCCATGCCTCCTTCCAGCTCTGCTGTTGCCTGAGAACCTTCTGGGCCTGGAGGGCTATGGGTGGTTTGGCTGGCTTGGCTGGGGCCCGCTCTGCTCTGCGGGGGGAGCGGCAGCCACCCCCACGCAGGCCCCTCTCCTGGAGGCTTCCACAGAAGGGACGCAGTGGGCCTCAGGCTGCTCAGCTGCCAGGCTCTGATCTCAAATTAGAATCATGCCTCTCATCTCTTTATACCCGTTCTGAAGCGTGAAGGGGCTCCTGACTTGTACAAGGGGGGTTATGACAGCGGCCGCCTTCGCAGCCCCGAGGGCCCCCAAGCCTCACTCGGGAAGTGAGGGCGCCAGGCAGACGAGGGGTAATGCGTTGTTTACGTGTCCCCGGTGTGCCAGACACTCACTGTCTGAGTCATTCATTCTCCGCAGCAGCCCCGGTGGCGGGGGGGGGGCGCGGAGAATCACCTTTGTCTCCTGGAGGCAGAGGTGAGGCTCGAGAGCTAGAGTGCCAGGCCCAGCCGCGCAGCTGTGAGTGGCCGTCCCCGCATCCGAGCAGACAGCAGCCAGAGTCCCGGGCTGTCCTTCTGAGGGCAGAGGGGGATGCCCAGCTGCCTGTCAGACCCCACTCCTGACCCCCTGCCAGAATGTTGTGTGTGGTGGCAGGGGGTGAAATCCAGGTCTGATCACACCCCTTGGAAACCCGTTTGTCTTCCCAGAAAATCCCACGGCCAGAATTGCTTTTCCCCTCTGTTCTCAGGCCTCTGGGTCCCCCGGGCTCCCCAGCAGTCAGCAGGTCCAGCACCTTCTGTCATCTTGCTGTGATGAAAACAACCTCTTAAATGCGAGAGAATTTAGGGTCCCCCGCTGTCCTTCCATCCCCCTCATGTGGACCTGGCTTTAGGGACCTGCTTCTTCCTTTCACAGCTTCCCTATTTGGCCAACCAACTGTCCTTTCCCCCAACCTGCTCCCCTGCTCCCCACCCCCATACTACCATTCTTTCTTTAAATTCTAAAAGAGGAGGGCAGGGGGAAATTATGTCCATTCTCCTCTCTGGCCTCGGATTTTAGGCAAGCATTTGAGATAAATTAAAAGTACTTTCTTATCAAATGTTATCACTTTTTTGTTTTGACTTTTGGCATTATAGTAATACTTTTTGAATGAATATTCATTGCATTTGTTCAGGAATCTGGAGGATTGTGGGTTAATTGGCCCTCCTTGGGGCCAACTCCTTGGACTAGCTTGAGTACCTAAACGCCGTAAGAATCCTGTTTCGGTGGGGAAGTGCCTCTAGACCACATCTTGGAATATAATCTAGCTGGACATCGGGGGCTGCCTGTTAATTCTTAACAAATTCAAATCTGCAACATCTTGGGTGGGATTCCTAACCTTGCTTGTTTGGCTCATAGTCCATACTTCATAGGACTGCTTTAAGGATTAAATGAGGTAAGATGTGGAAATGTGCCTGCACATAATGGGAGCTCTGTAAACATCCCACACTGTTCACCACGCATGCTGTCCTGGGGGGCTCAGGTTTTAGCCCCTCTGAACCCCCAGTTTTTCATGTGTGAACTGGAGCAACAGTCCTGGAGTTGCTTTGACTACTTCAGAGGGTGGCAGCGAGGTACCAAGCAGAAAGTACGAAAGTACTTTCTAGGCTGAAAGCACAGAGCACAGTTAAGAAATTGCTACATGTATGCCCCATTGTGCCACATAATTGACTTCTTTTTAAAGAGATAAAGCTCCAGTCCCCCAATTTTTTTTGAAGATTTTATTTATTTATTTGAGAGAGAGACAGAGAGAGCCCAAGCAGGGCAAGGGGCAGAAGGAAAGGGAGAAGCAGACTCCCCTCTGTGCAGGGAACCCGATGTGGGACTCGATCCCAGGACCCTGAGTTCATGACCTGAGCCAAAGGCAGATGTTTAACTGACTGAGCCACCCAGGCACCCTCCAGTTCCCAAACTCTTAAGTCCCGGTTAGGACAGGCCACACCGAGCTCAGGAGTCACAGAGCTGGGCTTTACTTGGCCACATAGCTCTAGAGACCGGAACTGTAACGAAGGGCAGATTCGCCCTCACGCTCTTGTGTGCTCTCTGTTCCCAGCCCTTGTTTCTCAGGCACTGACTGTCAAGGAGGTGTGTGCTCAGGCAGTGGCCTGACGGCAGGGCTCCCGGGATGAGCTGACCTCTCCCTTCAAGTGAAGCCCTCGGGCTCCTTGTCCCCTGCATTGTCCCCCCCCCCCCCCGGGGCGGGGGGGGCAGCCTCAGAAAAGAGAGTGTGCGCCCCCCCCNTCCAGGGGGCACAATGACTCCTCCAGGCAGAGGACCCCATGCCCACAGCCACTGCACACATGCGCAGAGTGGGTGTGGGCTTCGGCGGCCCATCTGTTAGCTCAGGGTCTCCCAGAGCGTGCTCCAATAGTCTGCATGTCCCTTCCCCAGAGGCCTTTGGATTTTGATAGGTAAGTATTTATTACAGTGACTATTGGAAGAGAATACAGCTAGCTCAAAAGAGGCCTGACCTAACCAAGAATAGAAGGATCTGGAGAGAGGAGTTTTGTTGGTTTGTTTGTTTGCTTATTTGTTTTCTGAGATGGGAGTTTTTTAAATGGATCGTTTAAGTGCCTGGGTGGCTCACTTGATGAAGCATCTGCCTTCACCTCAGGTCATGGTCCCAGTATTTTGGAATCCAGCCCCGCTTCGGGCTCCCTGCTCCTTGGTGAATCTGCTTCTACCTCTGCCTGCTGCTCCCCCTGCTTGTGCTCTCTCTTTCTCAAATAAATAAAATCTTCAAAAAAAAAAATGGATCATTGAAAAGGAACAAGAGGCTGCATATATTAACCTATTGTGTGGGCTCTGTGTTCTTTTTTTAAAAAATGTTTTTTAAATTTAAATTCAATTAATTAACATATAATGTATTTTTGATTTCAGAGGCAGAGGTCAGTGGTTCATCAGTCTTATGTAATACCCGGTACTCGGGCACCTGGGTGGCTCAGTGGGTTAAGCCTCTGCCTTCGGCTCAGGTCGTGATCTTGGGGTCCTGGGATCCAGTCCCGAGTTGGGCTCTCTGCTCAGCAAGGAGCCTGCTTCCCCCTCTCCCTCTGCCTGCCTCTCTGCCTACTTGTGATCTCTCTCTGTGTCAAATACATAAATAAAATCTTAAAAAAAAAATACCCAGTACTCATTACATCACCAGTTACCCCATCCCCTCACCCTGCACCTGGGCTGTTTTCTTTAGCAAAGTACTTTTTTTTTTTTTTTTTTTTTTTACAAAGGGAGGTGATTTAAAGTTGATTTGGTGACAAATGGCAGGTAGGAAGGAGAGCAGGTGATGTGCAGGTATGGAAACACTTGAATGACTCAAGTCTGGGAAATGCTGTTTTCCATCTGATGCTCGCAACCGTCCTGATAGGATGTGTTCTTGACTCCTTTTCCAGAGACAAAAACAGGTGCACAGAGGTGAGGGGAGTGGCCCCCCAGGTCCCTGGGTGAGGGAGTGGAGGAGCTGATCGGTGGCCACACCCAGCCTTTAGTGGGATTGCGGGGCCTGGAGACCAGTGGGCACAGAGCCCCGGCCCACGGTTCATAACGGCTCAGGGCGCGCTGCTGCGTTGGTGAGCTGTGCCAGGCAGGGGCTTGTCCTCAGACCAGAAACAGTTGCATCAGACTGGCTGACCTCATGTCTGTGGCAAGGCAGATAGAGAGGTTGATTGGAGCTTAGGGAGGGGGGACGACCAGAAGGAGCACCAGGCACAGACAAAAGGCAGGCAGAGACCTGTCGGGCTGGCCACTGCAGAAATCCAGAACCCAAAGCCCAGAGCTTGGAGGAGGAACACAGTAACTTACTCTGAGTTCCTTTAACCACCGGTGTGGCCTCGAATTGGCCTCTAACAGACTTCTGAAACCAAAGATGGTGGTAGGTGAGAAGAATTTGAATCAAAGGGCAGCTACAAACTGTGCAAATGCATCCCACCCCCAAGACACACAGACATTGTCCTTAACTCAGCCCCCCCCACACACACACCATGAATGACTCAGGGTCGGGGACCGTCCTGTTTGAAGAACCATCACAGACCTTTTGTCCCTATGCCTCTTACAAAAATCCTAGGATGTGGGGTGGCTCGGTGGCTCAGTCGGTTAAGCATCTGCCTTCAGCTGAGGTCATGTTCCCCGGGTCCTGGGATCGAGCCCTGCATCCAGCTCCCTGCTCCGTGGGAAGCCTATTTCTCCCTCTCCCACGCTCCCTGATTGTGTTCTCTCTCTCGCTGTGTCTCTCTCTGTCAAATAAATAAAACCTTAAAAAAAAACAAAACAAAAACAAAACTCCTAGGATGTGCTCTCACCTTTGGAATGGCATGTAGTTGACCTGTCCCTCTACCTTTGTTGTTGTCACCAGAAAGTAGCTGCGTCTCGTGGCCGTAGTTGCCCGAGACATAAACACAGGTTCAAGTGAAAGGAACAAACAAGTACTGAGCACACTTGATGACCTAGTACTATGCAAGGAATGGGATCTGTTGGGGGAAAAGGAACAGGGAGGGGATGAAGGATGACTGATGTGGCCTTGGTCTCAAGGGACTTGGAGCCCTTGAGGGGCAGGAGAGGGAGCTTGCTTGAGGAACCCGAAGTGACCAGCCAGCTGTAAGTCACTTCCAGTAAGATTTAAAGATGACTGACCATGGAAAGGTCCTCACAACCAAGTGCATGACTGTTCCCAGGGGCCAGAGCCACCGTCAGGCAGAGGGCAGTGTTGGGGAGGGCTCCCTCTTCCCCAGGAGGCTGTGGGCACACCTGGGTCGTGCAAGGCTTCGTGCACATTCCCCCAGGCACCGGGGGTGGGGCAGCAGTCGTCAGTCCCCCAGACAGACGAGGCACCCGGGGCTCTGGGCATCCAGTGAGCCAGACTAAGGCAGTTAAGGATAGCATCCAGACCCGTGAAGGGGATCCCAAGCCAGAGAGTGGCCTGGGCCTGGAGGCGGGGAGGGCACGGGTTACTCCAGGGGTCTGTGGGGAAGGAACGAGTAAGAGAAGGGCAGGGTAAGCTGTCCTGGAAAAGCAGCTCCAGGAGGAGTGACCCGGCTTATTTCACGTGAGGACCAGGGAAGGGGGATGTGCAGGTGGATCAGGAGAGGCACACTTGTGGGTGGGTGGGAGGAGGGCACAGTGGTGGTTACAGTTGGTTGAGAGATAAAGATTTCTGCTACCAGTTAAGAGAAACCTCAAAAAAACCTTCAATTCCAGAACTAGCTTTTGGTTTCAGAGATTACTCAACTCTGTTTAATTTTATCTAGAAAGGAAGAAAGAAAGAAAGAAAGAAAGAAAGAAAGAAAGAAAGAAAGAAAGAAAGATTTTTTAAAAAAAGATTTTATTCATTTATTTGTCAGAGGGAGACACAGTGAGAGAGGGAACACAAGCAGGGGGAGTGGGAGAGGGAGAAGCAGGCCTCCCGCCAAGCAGGGAGCCCAATGTGGGGCTCGATCCCAGAACCCTGGGATTATGACCCAAGCTGAAGGCAGAAACTTAATGACTGAGCCACCCAGGTGCCCCAAGAAAGCTTTTCTTAAGTCAATTCTATTCTTTTTAATACCTGGAAGCTGAGACAGGGGTGAGGGAGATTAGTAGTTGCGGGTCACCCAGTCAGGCTAGCTGTGCTGTGGGGAGGCTGCCTGGAGCCACCTGTAGGGGCCACCGAATCCATAAGCCGCCTTTGGAGACTTCACAGTCCTCTCCATAACATCACTGGGGAAACTGAGACACCAGATGGTCCAGTACCTAGCTCTAGGCCACTCAGCAAGCACATGGCAGAGCTGAGATGTGACCCAGGCGCCCCCTCTCCGCCCCAGGGCTGGCTTTCTCAGCCTGAGGCTGGATGCTTTGGTTATGTTGGTTCCCGACACCGAGCCTTTGGCTCCCCTGCTGCCAGTCTCCTCAAGGTCCCTGCAACTTAGAGACTGCTCTTATTTAGAAGTAAACACATTTTCTTCCTGACTACAAAAGTGAAACGTATCTATTTTGGAAAATTTGTAAAGTATAGAAAAACACAAAGAAGAAAAATGAAAGTCCTCTGTCATCCCACAATCCAGAACTAACCACTGAATAGCCTTCCAGTTTTTCTTGTGTCTATCCATATACATGTGTAATAAAAATTACCACCACACTGTTTTGTAATTTTTAAAAAGAAACCTATTTATTTATTTAGAGAGCATGCACGAGAGATGGGGGGGGTCAGTGTGAGGGGGAGCCTGACACAGGGGCTCCATCTCACAACCCTGAGACCATGACTTGAGCCGAAGTCAAGGCCGACTTGACCCAGGGCACCCCCCGCTGTGTACTTTTTTTTTAAATTTTATTTATTTATTTGACAGAGAGAGAGATCACAAGTAGGCAGAGAGGCAGGCAGAGAGAGAGGGGGAAGCAGGCTCCCCGTTGAGCAGAGAGCCCGATGTGGGGCCCGATCCCAGGACCCTGACATCATGACCTGTGCTGAAGGCAGAGGCTTAACCCACTGAGCCACCCAGGCGCCCACCGCTGTGTACTTTTTAACACCTATTTAGAGATACAACTGACTAAACCGGACATATTTGTAGTGTACAATCTGATAAGTTTTGCCACACGTGTACATCTAGGAGGCCGCCATCGTGATCAAGATACGGAGCATATTCACCACCCACAAACATTTCCCCAAGCCCCTTTCCTGTCCTCCCCTCCCTGCCGTCCTATCCCAGCGCTGCGGTCCTGGAACTCGGGATTTCCGGCAGTGTCCCAGGCCTGCGGAGCCAGCACTTAGCCAGGGCGCGCTGCCTACGCTGGGCTCTGCCGCAGTGCGCTTCAAGGAGCGGGGAACAGTACCACCTTCTCTAGGCCAAATGCCGTGCTTGATCTTGTCAGCCTCCTCCAGCCGCTGGGCTTCCGCTCTCAGGCACGGCCAGCTCCCCAGGGGACCTGCTCCTTTCCGCCCTCCAGCTCTCAGCCCTCTGCCTCCACCGCCCTCCCTCATACGGATCTGCCTCCTCCAGAACCGTCCAGTTATCTGGAGTTGGCCTCACCCCTCCTCGGGTCCTGTAGCCTCTTCTGGGAAATCTTCCTGGGGTCCCTAGTGGCAGGTGCCTGTCTTGAGCTCTTGTTGCCTCTGCAGGTGGAGCAGGAGCGGGGGTGGGGTGGCCGGATGGCGAGGGAGGTGCAGCGGGCTCCCTGTGAGGCACCCACACTTGCTTCATGCTGCTTTTGACAGGCGTCTTTCTGAATCTCATTACTCCAGCGCTTTGGTGAGCAGGATTTCCTGAGTGTAATTTAATCTTTTCTCTGTGACTCAGGCGGTATTTGCACCCTCGTTTGCTAATGTACGGTGGCAGATGCAGAGGGCAGTGTGGGTGGAGGGGGAGACCAACCCGGCCCTTTTACTGGAACTTGCTTTCTTGCAAAGGCCACACATATCCTCTAGCCTCAGAAGGGGGACGACAGCTGGGTTTCTGCCAGCCCTGTTGGCAGCAGCCTAGCATGCCGCCAATATATTAGCAAATCCAGGACAGCAACCTTCTGCCAAATGGCTTTCCTGTCCTCCATCAGATTAGCATGATGATACCCATATATGTACATTATTTCAGGGTCCTCAGAGTCCTCTCACACACGCATCTTCTGACCTTCACAATAACCTTGGGAGAAAAGCAGGGCCGGTGTTCCTGCCCCTTCCAGATCTCTGCCCCACAGCAGTCTCCAAATCAATCCCAGCTCCACTTCTGACGTGGCAAGCAGAAGATACACCCTCAAGCAGGGAGTGTAGGAGAATACGTCTGGGACCTTGGGGTACAAAGAATTTCTTGGAATCACTTACTGTTAAGAAAAAGATGGGGCGCCTGGGTGGCTCAGTCGCTTAAGCATCTACTTCAACTTGGGTCACAATCCTGGGGTCCTGGGATGGAGCCCGGCATCAGGCTCCCTGCTCAGTGGGGAGCCTGCTTCTCCATCTGCCCCTCCCCCCCAGCCTGCTCTTTCTCTCTCTCTCTCTCCCCCTAGCAAAAATAAATAAATAAATAATCTTTTAAAAAATCGATGAATACATTCTACTGCATTACAGCGAAAAGCTGATAGTGATGTGTCCATGTAGGTAGAAGGATTGTACCAAATGTATCACTCCGGTGGGGCTGTTGGTAGCTTGGGGGCTGTCAGTATGCGACAGAGCGTATGAGAACTGTCTGTACTTTCTGCTCTGTACTTTTGCTATAAACCTAAAACCGCCCTTAAAAAACAGTCTTTTTAGGTGTGCCTGGGTGGCTCAGCCCATTAAGCATCTGACTCTTGATTTTTGGCTCAGGGTCATGATCTCAGGGTCATGAGATCAAGCCCTGCCTGGGGCTTTGTACTATGCATGGAGCCTGCTTATGATTCTCTCTCCTCCTCCCTGTGCCCACCCCTGCTCTAGCATACTCTCGCTGTCTCTCTCTCAAATTATATATATAATAAAGGTCTGAAGCTTTTTTTTTTTAAAAAAAAGCCTCTTTAAAAGGAAAAATGAGGGCGCCTGGGTGGCTCAGTGGGTTAAAGCCTCTGCTTTCCGCTCAGGTCATGATCTCAGCGTCCTGGGATCGAGGCCCGCATCGGGCTCTCTGCTCAGCAGGGAGCCTGCTTCCTCCTCTCCCTGTCTCTCTGCCTGCCTCTCTGCCTACTTGTAATCTCTCTCTGTGTGTCAAATAAATAAAATCTTTAAAAAAAAATAAAAAAATAAAAAAAAATAAAAGGAAAAATGAAGTGAAAATCTTCTGTGCCTCAAAAGACACTATACATGAAGCAAAAAGGTACAAAATAAGAGAAGATATTTGCAACACATAAATCCATGTAGGATCAGAGTCCAGAATACATGAAGCACAGGAAATAAGTAAGAAAAGAAGATAAGGAATGCATCCACCACCAGGTGTTTTGCAAGAGAAAACATGGTCGGTAAACATACAAAGAGATGCTTAACTTCCTTAGGAATCATAAAAATGCAAACCAAAGACAATAGGAAATACCATTTTACACCCACTGGATTGGTAAAGGATTTTTACGGTGAGGATAGTTTTGCCGGGGATGCTGCTACTCTGGTTGCTGCTGTTGGGTCAAGACCCAAGTGGCACTTCCCCGCAGGGCACGCGATCCGGGAGGTTCCAGGCGGCCACTTTTGCTGCATCAGAAAACCTGTAAGAAAGCCCTATGGCTTTTCAAAGTCAATAGATAAATTGCGGTCTATCATACAATGGGACGAGAGAGAATGAAGGGCCCTCAGCCTCATTCCCTAACAAGTGAATTTCAAGAATATGGTACTGAATGACGTATTCGTTTCCTGGGTTGCCGTAACAGAGTACCGCAGACAGGGTGGTTTAGACCTAGAAACGTATTCTCTCACAGTCCTGGAGACCAGAAGTCCAAGATCAAGGTGCTGGCAGGGCCGTGCTCAACCTGAAGACCCCAAGGACGAATGTGTCCCTTGGTGATCTCCTGGTTTCTGGTCGCTCGTTGGCTTGTGGCAGCCAGAACTCCAGGCTTCACAGGACGTTCTCCCTGTATGCGTGCCTCTGGGTCCAAATGTCCCCTTTGTATAAGGACACCCGTCATGTTGGGAGTAGGGCCGCCCTGACGACCTCCATGAAGGCCCCTATCTCCCGAAAAGGTCCCATTCTGCAGTAGTGGGGATAGGACTCACCACGGTCTATTTTTGGGGGAGGAACACAATTCAATAATTCTGCAAAATAAAAAAGCAGCAGAGTACGTGTAATGAGAGACCATTTACTAAAAGTTGAGGGATACATACTTACAAGTTTAATGGAGAGGAAGGGAATGACATCTGCTACAAAACAGAGCAGTGGGTACCCTGGGGCCCCCTGGGACTTCAGATACCTGGGGATTCTCCACATCTTAAGCTGACTGGCAGGTGCATAAGTTTGTTTGAATATTCTTTATAACAGGCTATATATGTGGTTTTTATTTAGGAAGTAATTCATAGTAAGTGCACAGTTTTAAATAGAATCAGGAAGGGTGCCTGGGTGGCTCGGTGGGTTAAAGCCTCTGCCTTCGGCTCAGGCCATGATCTCAGGGTCCTGGGATCGAGGCCCACATCGGGCTCTCTGCTCAGTGGGCAGCCTGCTTCCTCCTCTCTCTCTCTCTACCTGCCTCTCTGCCTCCTTGTGATCTCGCTCTGTAAAATAAATAAAATTATTTTTAAAAATAATTAAAAAAATAGAATCAGGAAAAAAGGACTTGGGGGAGAGTGTCAACAACACTTTGGAGGACTTTTGCTCTAGCGGAATGGGGTGGTGTCTGGAGGACAATGAAGGCAGTTTTCCCAGCTTACCTGTGAAGAGCTGAGTTCAGAATGGCGAGGTGGCTCAGTCAGGCTGGCGCAGCTGGCCCGGCTCAGCCGCCGGTGGTACCAAGGTCCCCGACCGCCAGCACCGTGCTTTGTCCTTCCCCACCGGCTGCCTCTTCCTGTGGTAGTCCTCGGGGTCTTTGGATGCTAGAGGCTGGTCCATCTTCTGCCAGAATTCTGTGGTTCCTGGAGCTTGGAGCTAGAAGAGACCTCACTGCTACTACCTCTTGACGTACTTGACTGTCCTCCCCTCTCACTTGTCCTTTTGCCGTGATATGAAACCAGTCACCAGATGCATGCATGGTCACGTGTCTATTATAGGCTGAAGTGTGTTCAGGGTCTTCACGAGTAATGAGTGGTGTGGTACAAACACTGCAGCCGTCATGGAATGAATATCTCACGAGAATGAAAGGTCCACCACATGGAATATACTCAGGGTTTTGTGACGGCGTTGTACAGTGACAGGTGGTGGTTACACTCGTGGTGAGCAGAGCATAACATATGGGGTTGTCAGAGGACTATGTTGTACACCTGAAACAAATGTACTGTGGTGTGTCAACTGTATTTCAATAAAAAATTATTATAATTTAAAAAATAAAAATAAATAAAATAAATAAACAAGACACTGAAGAGAAAAAAGAACACTGCAGTTGTTGGATGGTCAATCTGGGCTGGACTCCTGACTGCATGTGCTATCAGTTTGACCTTGGTCAAGTTCTTTACCATTGCTGAGACTCCTCTGCAAAAGGGGGTTCATGCTTACCTCCTAGGGTGGTAATGAGGACTGGGGAAGTAAGGTGGGTGCCTAGCACAGGGCCTGGCACACAGCAGGTGCCCAGCGAAGGTGACCTCCTGTCCCTCTCCTTCCCCATTCTGTGTCTTGCACAGCGGTCCTGTCTGCCTCTTCCGGGTCAAGGGAGGACCACACACCCACATGCCTGCCCACGGAAGGGCTGCCTGTTTTATAAATCTGAGACCCAGTTTTCTGAGCTGACTGTAGAATGGTCTGAGCCGCAGTCCTGGAGAGAGTTTTACTAGGTCCTCCCGAGTGGTCATAAGGCATTGTCACTCAGGCTGTCAAAAGACGGCCCCAGCTGACCCCACAGCTGTTGTGGAGCCTGGCACTCGGTTCAGTGAGCTGGAGAATTTACTCTCTGCTGTGACCTCAGGCCTTCCCTGGGCGATAGACCAAGTTCAGTTTTAACTCAGTTTGTCCATCAAGCAAAGGGAGTATTATCTTGCCTCATTTTCCGGCTCTGTAAAATGACAGAGTTGGATGAGGCCATCTCTAAGTCCCTTCCCACAACAGATTCTGGACTTTTTGTCAGATGTCATTTGGACCTACAAAGTTAGCCCATAGAGACAATAGAGGTCCTGCTTTACTTCGCTGAAATCCCAGCGCACCTAGTTCCCCAGCACCTGCAGGAATCAAGTCTAGCAGAAGTGCCAGGAGAGAAATTCTCGGGTCTTAGGAGCCCAGGCAGAACAGGGTGGAACCCCGGGCGAGCCCTTGAGCTGTGAGTCCGCACAGGGCTGTCCGCGGAGGCCCGGGGAGTGGGCACCCCCACCGCTCTCGACACTCGCAGTCCTTAACTCAGTAACTTCACCTCTGGGAAATGATTCTAAAGAAACAACTGGAAATATGGACAGCAGTGTATGCATAAAGATGTTTATCACAGTATTGCTTAAAATATTGAAGAACTACAAACAACCTAAATGTTCAGAAATAGAACACTAGTTGAATAAATTTTGTTATGTCCATATGATTAAAGATCAGGAAGCCATTAAAAATCATGTCATAGGAGATTTTTGAAATATTTATAATGCATTAAGTGAAAAGGTAGTGTATAGAATTATATCTGTTAAATGATATGTTATAGATGGACAGACAGATGTATATACATTATATAGTTAACATACAGAAGGAAGTATATCATGTTATTAGCAGCGGTTGTCTCTGGGTAGTGGGGTTATGGTAATTTTTATTTCATTCTGAGTTTTTTCACGTAATGTATGGGATATATTATATTACATCTTTGCCTCTTTTGACTTTTCTATAAGTTCAAGAATTTTAGGGATGCCTGGGTGGCTCAGTTGGTTAAGCCTCTGCCTTTGGCTCAGGTCATGATCCCAGAGTCCTGGGATCGAGTCCCACATCGGGATCCTTGGTCGGCGGGGAGCCTGCCTCTCCCTCTGCCTGCTTATGCTCTGTCTCTCTCTCTGACAAATAAATAAATAAAATCTTAAAAACAAACAAACAAATGCATTAAAAAAAGAATTTTAATAAATATTTCCTTTACGTGTAGAAAAACAACGAAATGTTAAGATTTTTATTTTTAATAGTGGCAAATACTTTTAATAGTGGTAAAATGCAACATAAAATTTATTATCTAGACCACTTCTAAAGGTAGGGTTCAGTAGTGGTTGTTTGCTATTGTTATGTTTATTTTATTTTATTTTTTATTATGATAAGTGTACTCTTTAGTCCTCATCCTCTGTTTCCTCCAGCCCGCCCCCCCCTTCCCTCTGGTAACCATCAGTTTATTTTCTACAGTTACGAGTCTGTTTCTTGGTTTCTCTCTTTTTTTTTTCTTTGCTTCTTTTGTTTCTTAAACTTCACATATGAGTGAGATCATATGGTATTTATCTTTCTCTGACTGACTTATTTCCCTTAGTATTACACTTTCTAGCTCCACCCATGTTGTTGCAAATGTCAAGATTTCATTATTTTTTATGGCTGAAAAATATTCCATTTATATATATATGTACATATACATGCATATAATCTTCTTTATCCATTCTTCAATTGATGGACACGTGGCCTGCTTCCATTGTAAATAATGGTGCTATAAACGTGGTGCATGTATCTCTTTGAGTTTAGTGTTTTCTTATTTTGGGGGTAAATACCCAGCAGTGCTATTTCTGGATCATAGGGTAGTTCTATTTTTAATTTTCCGAGGAAACTCCATGCTGTTTTCCACAGTGGCTGCGCCAATTTGCATTCCCTCCAATAGTGCACAAGTGTTCATTTTTCTCCACATCTTCACCGACACTTGTTGTTTCTTGTGTTTTTTATTTTAGCCAGTCTGACGGGTGTGAGGTGGTAGCTCATAGATAATTTTGATTTGCATTTCCCTGATGATTAGTGATGTTGAGCATCTTTTCATGTATCTGTTGGCCATCTGCATGTCTTTTTTGGAGAAATGTCTGTTCATGTCTTCTGAATAATCCCATTTTTAAATTGGATTATTTGGTTTTGGGGTGTTGAGTTGTAGCAGTTCTTTATATACTTTGGATACTAACCCTTTATCAGAAATGTCATTTGCAGGGGTACCTGGGTATCTTAGTCAGTTAGGCAGCTGACTCTTGGTTTCGGCTCAGGTCATGATCTTGGGGTAGATCTGAGGTGGACCTGAGATAGAGTCCCAAGTCGAGCCCTGCATTGGGTTCCTCACTCAGCAGAGAGTCTGCTTGAGGATTCTCTTTCTCCCTGTCCCAGTGCCCCTCCCCAATTTGTGCAGGTGTGCATTTTCTCTCTCTCTCTCTAAAATAAGTAAATAAATCTTTTAAAAATGTCGTTTCCAAATATCTTCTCCCATTCCATTGATTGCCTTCTCTTTTTGTTGGTTATTTCCTTTGCTGAGCAGAAACTTTTTATTTTGATGTAGTCCCAATAATTTAGTTTTGCTTTTATTTCCCTTGCCTCAGGAGACATGTCTAGAAAAATGTCGCTATGACCGATAACAGAGAAATTACTGCTTGTGTTCTCTTTAAGGATTTTTATGGTTTCAGGTTTCACATTTAGATCTTTAATCCATTTTGAGTTTATTTTTGTGAATGGTGCAAGAAAATAGTCCAGTTTCATTCTTTTGCACGTGGCTGTCCAGTTTTCCCAACATCATCTGTTAAAGAAACTGTCTTTTTCCCATGGGTATTCATTCCTCCTTACCTGAAGATTAACTGACTATATAATTGTGGGTTTAATTCGAGTTTTCTGTTCTATTTTATTGATCTATGTGTCTATTTTTATGCCAGTACTATATACTGTTTTAATTACTACTGCTTTGTAATATAACTTGAAATCTGGAATTGTGATGCCTCCAGTTTTGTTTTTCTTTTTCAAGATTGCTTTGGCTCTTCAAAGTTTTTTGTGGTTCTATATGAATTTTAGGATTGTTGGTTTAGTTCAGTAGTGTTAAGTACATTCACATTGTTGTGTAACCAATCTCTAGAACACTTTCATCTTGCAAAACTGAAACCCTGTGCCCACTGAACAAAAACAGTTCATTCCCACCTCTGACAACCACCGTTCTACTGTCCATGAATTCGACTCCTCCAGGTATTTCATCTAAATGGACTCATAGAGTATTTCCCTTTCATGAGTGCATATTTCACTTAGCATAGTGTCCTCCATGTTTATCTGTGTTGTAGCATGGCGTATATCCTAATTCCCTTCCTTTTTAAGGCTGAATAATATTCCATTGTATGTCTGCCACGTTTGGTTTATCCATTTGCCTGTAAATGGATATTTGAGTTGCTTTCACCTTTTGAGTATTGTGAATATTACCGCTGTGAACATGGATATATGCATATCTCTTCAAGACCCCAGTTTCAGTTCTTTGGGATATGTACCCACAAGTGGGATTGCTGGATCATATGGTAACTTTCACGTTCCGAGGAACCACCATACTCTTTTCCACAGCGGGTGCACCATTTCAGTTTCCACCAACAGTGCGCAAGTCTTCCAATTTCTCTCCACGTCCTGGCACATGTTATTTTCCAGTTTTTTGATAGTAGCCCCAAAATATTTTTAAATAAGGGCAGGCCAAGCTGGAATTCTGCCTAGAATGCTGATTCCTGGGCTTGGCACAAAGAGAATACACAGAGGCTCATTACAAAGTCCCAGTTTCCCTGGTGCTTAAAGGGCTGAATTCAGGCCTAACCTGGCAAGTGCAGCACAGTTCACCAGCACAGACTTCTGGTTTCCTTACTGCTGGCCTCACTGCCAGGAGAATCCCATGCCTAGCCTTGTGTCCTTCTGGCCTGGCGTCTGGGGCTGAACCAAAAGGAGCGGGGCCGGGATGCCCCCCAGTCAGAGCTGCTCCCAAAGGCAGTGCACGGAAATAGAAGTCCGCAACCAAACTGGGGCATTGACAGAGATCTATTCTATGACTTATGAAGAAGTCATAAGCGTGCAGCCGAGCAATGGGCAGGAAGCAGCAATGTCAGCCCTGGGCATCTGCACGCCTGTGAGATGACCTCCCAGGTGAGTGACGCCCTAGTGATAGGGAGCATCACAGAACTTTCTGTTTTGGCCCTGAAATAGCTGGAGGCAGAGGAAAGGCCTAGTTGACCTCTGGAGGGCCCAACCAGTCCAAGGATATCACTTGCTATCTCACTTTTATGCTGGTACCAAATAAATATTTATGTGTACAATGTAGTTTTTTACATGCCTTCTTTCGGTTTCTGCCCATGGCATCTGTCTCTGAGAACAGAGGGTCTCTGGAACTTTCTTTATTTGGGATTGCTAGAATCAAGGGCTCCCATCCCTTTTCCTGGCTCTTGAACCTTCTGCCGGTGGTTTGTGGTAAGGCAGAAGACACAGCAGGAGACAGGTCATTGTCAACCACCCTGAGACAATCACAGGGCAGCTCTTCCTCACGGTGGGGAAATTGCTGTCCATTTAAGCTTGTGGAAACCCATCGTCACCCCCAGCACCTCTCATCAGACAGAAATGAGTCTCCTCATTTCTGAGGAGCCGTGAGGCAGAAGTGAGGAGCTGTGACACATAGTCACTAGCTTGGAGGAGGCCTGCGGGCCTATCTCCCACAGGGTCTGCCCTGTGCCCACCTCTGCCAGAGGCGGCACCTGCTGTCTGTGTGGGATCTGATGGGCCGGCATGGGATTCATGGGGTGGTGGCCCTCAGGGCTGGCCCCATGGGCCTGAGACCCGGACATCACAAAGGGCCCTGTGCTCCAAATGGCCCCACACTTGCTTTAAGGCCTCAGAGTTGCTGAAACTTTTAATTTTTTTTTTTTTTACAAGGGCCCTGCAAGTTATACAGCCGGTTCTGGTGGCTGCTTTTCCACGGCAGCCCTAGAGAACTGTTCCATATAAACTGAACCATGCCCAGATGGCCTCTGCCGCCTCCGAAAGCCCCGCCTCCTGAATTATCACGGCACATCTCTCACCATGCTCTGCCTTGCTTTAGAGTTCTTTGCCTTCACGTGCCAGCCTGCAGCTAGACCAGAAACTCCCCGTGGATCAGGACCAGGCCTCCCAGCAGCAGAGTGCCCGGCGCGGGGTAGGTGCTCTGTGAGGGTCAGCCGAAGGAACCACCGAGGACTTCGAGCCAGATCTGTGTTTTAGTGGCAATGGGAAACAAAACAGAGGACTCCTCATGATAGAGTTCGATTTTGTCAGGAAAGAGTATGGGAGATAGGCAAAACCTGAGGTGGTCCATGGCTGAATTTCCACATTGCTGTATGTCTAGCAAGGCATGGATATTATTAAAACTGGGCACTGTGCTGGGCGCCCTGACCTACCAGCTATTTAATCCTACGGCCCCTCAAGGTTTGGGAGGCCGGGAGAGCCCAGTAACTTGCCCAGAGCCCCATGCTGACAAGTAGAGGAGAGGGTATTTGCACGTGGGTCTGTTTGACTTCAAAGGCCCCTTTCCTGGTGTTTTGATCCTGGGGAAGGGCTGGAGGCCGGTAACTTAGTGAAGGAGGACAGCTGCTTCTTCTTCTTCTTCTTCTTCTTCTTCTTCTTCTTCTTTTTAAGGTTTTATTTATTTATTTATTTATTTGACAGAGACACAGCGAGAGAGGGAACACAAGCAGGGGGAGTAGGAGAGGGAGGAGCAGGCTTCCCACCAAGCAGGGAGCTTGAGTCGAGGCTCGATCCCAGGACCCTGGGATCAGGACCTGAGCCGAAGGCAGGCGCCCCAGGAGGACAGCTTCTTATATGGAGCCAACAGTTTAGGGCCCAAAGGCTGAGGAGCATTTGTGGTAGAGCCTGGGAGAGCTTGCCTCAGAAGTATTCCTGCGAAGCCTTGATGTGCAAAGCAGGAAACTCTCCCTCTTGGTCTGCAGTGTGGGAGAAATAAGAGCGGTTACCTCCGGCTGTGTTGATTAAAGGAGACAGTGACAATTGAAGTGATGGCCTCAAGGGTCTTGCATTGCCATTCTCAAAGGGGGGACCTCACTGTTTTCTGGAGATTCTTTCAGCTCAGCTTGGGAATATTAATTTAGTCTTTACTGAAAATTTTGCCATTCGGGGTCTCAGGTCTGGGCACGCTTGCCTTCCCAATATCCATTTCCCCTTCTTCCCTAGGAGCGGCGCCCTGCCTTGGCTCGGCCTTGGCAAGCCTGCGCTCCGCATCCCCAGCCTGCCTGTGACAGGGGGCGACCATGTGACCAGTTCTGGCCAGTGGGACGCCAATGGAAGGAGCCTCCTAGGACAGGCTGCCTGGCTCTGTTCCCTTCACTTTCTCTCTACTTCGAAAAGGTTCCTGGCTTTTTTTTTTTTTTTTAGGTTCCTGATATTTGAAACCGGAATAAGTATTTCCACAGAAAGAGCCAAGCGAACCACAGAGATGTCCCCCCCAACGCTACTGAGCACCAGACCCAGCCGCTTTCGGATATTTTCCTCTGTGGAACACAGAAACACCTAACTGTTCAAGTACCTGCAAGTCAGGTTTTGAGTTGCCCGTAGCCCTGTTCTCGACTGACTGACTGACAGACTGAGGAGAGCGGCACTTCCGGCTGTTCTCACCCTTCAGTCAGGGAGCGAGGCCCTAGGCCCTCCAGGAACTCAGCGTCAGCAGGACCTCTCCTCTCCTTCTGCAGACTTTTGTTAGACTGGGTTGTGCTCTGGGAGCCTGGAGGGCATCGCCGTCTTTATCGCTGTCTTTCTCTGCTCCTCCTTTGCGCCAGGGTTCGGTTCCCTCATCTGCTCCGACTTCAATTTCCCATTTCCCTTGATGAATCCGCTCCTTGCAAAATCACCTTCCTATCACACGCACTGAGTCAGCGTCCCCTCCCCATGTCATGTGGCACATCAACACCACACACACACACGCGCACACACACACACACACACACATACACGCATCTCATCATATATCTCTCCCCTGGCCTTTTTGTCTTTTATATTTTTCTCCTTGTTATAGGGAGAGCCCCAGATCTGAAATCCAGTGTCCTGATTATGCTCCTGCACGATTCCATCTGCTCCTGCCAGATGGAGTGTTCTTAATCCACATAGAATTTTAGAGTCAGGAGAGGTTACCTTGGGGAGCAGACACCCTCACCAGGGCCCCGGAAGCCTGCCCTTTCTTCCTCCCCGCTAAGCCCAGCTGGCCTTCCCCAGGGACACAGGCCAAGGAGGGTATAGAGCAGAGTCTCTCCAGGATTCTCAGTTGCAAGGCTGACCCTGGAGGCCAGATGTCCCAGGCCACCCTGAGGGCTATTTGGGGATACCTCTCCAGGCCCCACCCCACCTTGAGCAAGTGCAGAGCTGGCCAGAGTAGATGATACTCAAGAGAATCAACTGTTTTCTCTGCTCAGCTCACTCTTACTGAGACAATGGTGCACTTGTGTCTGAGGAGACCTTGACCACTCAGGGAGTCCCCAACCTTCCCCCGTGCTGGAAAAGGGGGATGGTAGCTTTGACACTGAAAGGGGGGTCTGTAAGGAGCTCCTGGGGGGCGTAGCTCACTGCAAGGTGTGGGGGAAGCCCCCTGTCTTTGTAGGAACAGCTACCTGCCTGGACAACTGACTGGGTTATATGACCAGGGGGGCCTTGGGGATCAGCAGCTCTGGCTCCTAAACCACACTGGCATCCCTCCTCACCCTTGTAGAAGGTCTGAAAGCTTTCCTGGCTTCCCTAATACCTGCCCCACTGGCACGTCTCCTGCCCTGGAAGCCTTGCCGGGGTGTGGCTGGGAGATGGGTAATAAAGACTTTCTTCTGGGTGGCAGGAGGCAGTGGGCTCACAGTCCCCACCTTGGGCACTCATGACTCAGGTGGGATCAACTTGTGGTCTGCTAGGTCAGCCCCTGTAAGGCAGGGCTGAAGGTCAAGAAAGGAGCAAAGGGAGGGAATATCCCAACTTAAAAGTTTCCAGACCTGAGTCAAGGCCTCCATGAGGAAGACCCTACTATGTTTTGGAAAGAGGCCTCCTTCTGGACTTAGGAGTCCTGAGTTGAGTAAGACTTGGCCATTTGACCTTGAGCCAGTCACTTTAGAATCTCAGAATCTTGGAAGCTTCCTTCAGTGTGAAAGGGCCTTGTGAGAATTTCTGTAGCTGGAGAGCTGCTTCTCTTGTCCACCTCCCCGCAGCGGGGACTCCCTTCTCTCCTGTTTTCTCTCTGTAGGCCCTGGAAATACTTTCTTGTGGAAGCCCCTGCATATCATATCAAACACATAAGACACGCCTGCAGCCCACATTGAATGTTTTCTGCTGTAAACTTTCTGAAAGGGATTTAAGAAAATTGCTTTACAAATTATTTGGCTATAAATAACGTTGTAATTTGATTGGTTGATTTTTCAGTGATCATGGTGTATATTGGAAATTCTTGGAAAGCAAGAAAAGCTGCAAAGAGCTCTCAGTTGATGCCACTATACCCAATGAATGAATTTGCAAGCCCGCTGGTCAACCAGCTTGGCCACTTAAGTGGGCCCTGGGAGGGGAATTTACATTGTGGAAATCAGCAAGAACGATCAGTTAATGTAGTGTGAATTCACAGCTCCCCAGGCCCCAGTCGATTTACCCCCAACCACTGGGAAATTATTCGCTTCTTTGTTTTAAATCTTCCTAGGTGATTCAAATATGCAGCCACCGAACTGGAATAAGTTTGGGCTGGTAGTTCACTGCAGTGGGCCCTAACAGGGATGATGATGACTCAGCAGGACCCCAGACTTAATTCCAGGAGGAAGGATGAATTTTTGCAGGATAGAGGAAGTACTCCCATGGGGAGGTGCTCCCTGCTACCCTCCTCAGGCCTTGTTCTTGGTAAATCCTAATTTAGATCAAGGCCTGGTCAAAAAAAGGCTCTAATCTCTCTTTGTTTTTGTGTTTGCGCTGTAATCAGTTGGTTTGTTTTTATTGTTTTACTGTTGCCTTTCACTTAATAATAGCCTCGTTATCATGTTTATTGTACTTCTCTTTTTATCTCCCACTTTTAGCAGGTCCTGTTGGCAAGCAGAGCTGTGGAGGCCTGGTCTGAAGTTTGCAGCTAGTTCCTGGGGCTCTGCCGGGCCTTCCTACTTCTGCAGCAGGTGGCCTGCGGGAAGTCCTTGATCTTGAACCCAGACAGTTAGGGTCTGCGGGTGGTCCTGCTTTCAAAGTGAACGCCCCAGGATTCTGGCCTTTCCAGTGTGAGCCCAAGAGGCTTCCTGAAAAGTAGCTTAGGACCTGCTCCACAAAGCCTCCAGCCCAGAAGTAGTGGGAAATGGGGCAGGGGCAGAGGGCTGCCACCAGGGGAAGAAGGGTTGGTCAAGCGTAGCTTGTTTGAGTGGAATACCACAGACCAAAGGAGCAAACCAGATATATGTGTTTCAACGGGAGAACTCTCAAAATGTGCTGTGGAGTAAAAAAATGCAAGTTGCCAAACTATGTGTGATACATGATACCATCTCTGTGAAAACACTCCCCCCCAAAACACAATACAATATATTTTGTATAGGTTTGTATGTCTCTATTTTTTGAAGTTCTGGGGCATACACGTCAAACACATAAATAATAGTTACCCCTGAGGATGTGGAGACAAGGACACGTTCTTTTTTTTTTTTAATTATTATTTGCCCCAGGGGTACAGGTCTGTGAATCATCAAGCTTACACCTTTCACAGCACTCGCCATAGCACAAACCCTCCCCAATGCCCATAATCCAGCCACCCTATCCCTACCCTCCCACCCCCCAGTAACCCTCAGTTTGTTTTGTGAGATTAGGAATCTCTTATGGTTTGTCTCCTTCCTGATCCCATCTTGTTTCATTTTTTCCCTCCCTACCCCCCATGACCCCCCACCCTGCTCCTCAAATTCCTCGTATCAGAGAGATCATAAGATAATTTGTCTTTCTCTGATTGACTTATTTTGCTTAGCATAATACCCTCTAGTTCCACCCACGTCGTTGCAAACAGCAAGATTTTGTTTCATTTGATGGCTGCATAGTATTCCATTGTATATATATACCACATCTTCTTTATCCATTCATCTGTTGATGGACATCTAGGTTCTTTCCATAGTTTAGCTATTGTGGACCTTGCTGCTATAAACATTCGGGTGCACATGCCCCTTTGGATCACTTCATTTGTATATTTAGGGTAAATACCCAGTAGTGTGATTGCTGGGTCATAGGGTACTCTGGGTATTTCCAACTTTTTGAGGAACCTCCATACTGTTTTCCAGAGTGGCTGCACCAGCTTGCATTCCCACCAACAGTGTAGGAGGGTTCCCCTTTCTCTGCATCCTCGCCAACATCTCTCGTTTCCTGACTTGTTAATTTTAGTCATTCTGACTGGTGTGAGGTGGTATCTCATGGTGGTTTTGATTCGTATTTCCCTGATGCCGAGTGATGTTGAGCACTTTCTCATGTGACAAGGACAAGTTCTGATGGAAAGTGATGGACAAAGAAACTTTAGGGTTACCAGTAATGTTCGGATTTTTTTTAAAGAAATTTAGTTTACATATGTAATTCAGCTTAAATAATTACATATGTAATTCTTCTTTGGAAATCTCATTTTTGTGTTTAAAGGCAAAGCATAGGACTTGGACTCTGAAGGTGCAGGTCTAAGCCCTGTTCCACCCCGCTCACCCCTAGAAACGACCTGACCACCAGAGCCATTATGAACCCCCTGCCTTCACTTACTGCCTGGGGAAAATGGGCATGAAGATAAAAATAGGAACTCAAGACAACTTCCTAAAGAACCAAGTGGCCTGGTGGAGAGAGAGATATATATCTAGCTATAATTATAACTTGTTTCTAAAAACAACTTAGAGCCTTTACAAAGACAGGCTCAAAATAAAATCCAAGGTCTCTCTGCAGGGGCAGAGAAAACAGAGCAATTGTAAGGGAGCCGCAGTGAGTTTCCTAAGAATAGGTCTTGTCAGACGAACATTAGTTCCTTTGTTCATAGGAGAAGAGGGGAGGGGAAAGAAGCAAGATTTATACTGCTTTGACTGTGCCCCAGGCTCTGTCCTGGGTGTACTCAGAGTTCACACACCCTGGGAGTCAGGTTTCTCATTTTTTCAGGTGCAGAAGCTTGAAAAGGGTTTAGCGGTCAAGGAACATGCCTCAGGGGACACCGGAAGATCTGGATTCAGATCTAGATTCACTCAGATCCCCAGAAGCCAACAGGAGCAGCAGGAACTTCTATCCTGGATGGTCATTTCATCCTCGTAAGGATGGTAAATTTTATCACTCATGTGTTACAGGTGAAGAAGATAGATTGCAAGAGAGGTTGAATAAGCCAGCCCAAAGTCACAGGTCTGTCTCTTTCCAAAATCCAAGCTCTTAACCATGCCACTCTATGGCCTCCCTCCTCCAACTATCCCCTCTCTACCCCCTAGGAGATCTTGGTCTTCTCCAGGGGGAGAGTCAATCAGAATCTCTGAAAAGTGGAAAGGGACAGGGCAGCCCATATACCGCTCCTGCTGGCAACCACCGCCCTCGACAGTGGGAGTAGATCAGGTTGACTGCTTATGGAGGTTGGGGCACTTGGCTCCCATGGCCATCTAGATTGTGGCAAAACTTCTGATAGAGATGCTTTATAGAGCTTGGAGGGTAAGACGGAGTTGTGGGAGGTGAAGTCTGATACCGCTTGTGTAGTAGATTGAACTGGGTCTTCCCAAAAAGATGTGTTGGAAGTCCTCAACCCTGGCACCCTTGAGCATGACATTATTTGGAAAGAGGGTCTTTGTAGATATAATCTAGTTAGGATGGACTCCTACTGGAACAAGGTGAGCACTAAATCTGGTGACTGGTATCATACAAGAAGAGGGCAATTTGGACACAGAAATACATAGAAGACACACACAGAGGGAAGAATGCCATGTAAAGATGGAGGCAGAGATGGAGGGATGAAGGGGAGGGCAAGGAATGTGAAGGATGGCCGACAACCAAGAAAGGCTGGGAAGAGGCAAGGAAAGGTTCTTCTCTAGAGTCTTTGGAGGGAGTGCGGCCCTACCGACACTTCAACTTAGGACCTCTGGCCTCCAGACTGTGAAAGAATGAATTTCTGTTGTTTGATGCTACCCAGTTTATGGTAATGTGTTTTGGTAGCCCTAGGAAACTAAAACAACTAAAACAACTTGGTTGCTCCATAGTTGATTGCATAATCACAAGATATCATGTGGACTTGGGTAGTAGGACAGAGGGCTTTATCCCTGACCCTGATTTATCCTATTATTCTCTGGGATGAAAATCAAGAGTAGGTCTGCCAGGGGCGCCTGGGTGGCTCAGTTGTTGAGCATCTGCCTTTGGTTTAGGTCATGATCCCAGGGTCCTGGGATCGAGCCCCGCATCGGGCTCCCTGCTGGGTGGGAAGCCTACTTCTCCCTCTCCCACTCCCTGCTTATGTTCCCTATCTCGCTATGTCTCTCTCTGTCAAATAAATAAATAAAATCTTTAAATAAATAAATAAATACAAGTTCAAACTATACAACGGTCACTGAAAAAAAAAGAGTAGGTCTGCCAATCATATACGTGGATTATGCAAAACCTGGAAAGATGCTTAGTACCGAAGGCAGGATCCGTATTCAAAAACACCTCAACGAACTGCAATAATGGGCCAAATTTTATAAGCTGGAATTTAACAAAGACACATTCCTTTCGTTAGGTTCAAAGAATCAACGGCACAAATGCAGAATTAGGAACCCCTGGGTTAATGACAGCTCATATACTGAAAGGCATTGGCCAAAGCTGACTATGAGCCAACAATGCATTGCAGTCATGGCAAAAGCTAATGCACAGGCAACCCATGGGCATTTGGGCTGGTCAAGAGCTTCATTCAAGTCTGGGTACCATGTTTTAGTATTTGATACGACTCAGCATCCAGGGAAAGAGACCCAGGAAGGGGTTGAGTCTAGAAACAGTCATGCAAGGATAATCGGGGGACCTAGGCTTGTTCCCCTGGAGACAAGAAGATGTGGGAACATGGGACATGTTTAAATACCGAGTGCCTCTTCCGAAGCAGAGGGACTCAGGCCAGTTGTGTAGTATTCTAGGAGGAGGTTCCTAACTCGTGGCTCCTTGCCGATGATGGCAAGCAGCAGTCCCCAGGCTTCAGGAGAGGGCACAACTGTTTGTTTTGCAACATTCATCCTCTCTTTTTCTAGTAACAGCACCAGATTTCCTTTGCGAGACCATTTTAGCCTTGCTTTGTCCATGGTTCTAGGGATAGGCAGATGACTCAGGAGTTCATTGTAAAAGTAGGCATTATATTTTCCACTTTGTTCTTAGTGTATGTGTAAGTAAAAGTAACAGTGAGGTTTGTTTCTTTAAATATTAGTGATATTTATTCTGATGTTGATGAAGCAGATATTAAGTCTTATTGCCTGGAAATTTAAGTTTAGGCCCATTAAGAAAGCAGCAGAAGGGTGCCTGGGTGGCTCAGTTTGGTTAAGAATCTGCCTTCAGTTCAGGTCATGATCTTAGGGTCCTGGGATCCCACCCTGCGTGGGGCTCGCCTCTCTGCACAGCGGGGAGTTTGCTTCTCCCTCTCCCTCTGTGCTCTCTCTCTCTCTTTCAAATAAATAAATAAATCTAGAGAGAAAGAAGGAAAGAAAGAAAGGGAGAAGGAAAGAAAGAAAGAAAGAAAGAAAGAAAGAAAGAAAGAAAGAAAGAAAAGAAAGAAGGAAGGAAAGAAGGAAAGAGAGAAAGAGAAAAGAAAGAAAGAAAGGGAGAAAGGAAGAAAAGAGATGAGCAGAGGGGTGACTGGCTGGCTGGGTCAGTAGAGCATCACTCTTTTTTTTTTTTTTAATTTTGTTTATTTACTTGACAGAGAGAGACACAGTGAGAGAGGGAACACAAGCAGAGGCAGTGGCGGGGGTGGGGGGGCCGTGGGAGAGGAAGAAGCAGGGAGTTCCATGCGGGGCTCGATCCCAAGACCCTGAGATCACGACCTGAAGGTGGATGCTTAACAACTGAGCCACCCAGGCACCCTTGAGCATCTGCCTCTTGATCTCTGGGTTGTGAGTTCGAGCCCCATGGTCGGCATAGAGATTACTTTAAAAAAAACAAAAAAATAAAAAAGGAAAAATAAATGAGCAGAAAAAAGATCTAACATCTCCAACCTTGATGATTTTTAGAGGTTTTTTGTTTTTTGTTTTTTTAATTTTAAAAGGGTCCTTGGGGACCAGCTCCGGACCCAGGGCTGAGAACTCTTCAGGGGTTTTTCAAATCCTCCCCCGAACCCATTCCAGCAGCTGTCAGTTAGACTCACCTTTGCCCTTCTGAAGTTCATGAAAGACCTTCTGGCCTTGACCTACCTGTCACTGATCTACCAGCCCATGGCCTTCTCCTTCTCTACGTGACTGGGGGCCAGTGAGTCACTTCTCAGTCTTCTGTTTATAAAATGAGGAGGCTGGGCCAGCTGCTGGGCAGAGTGTGAGCTGGCTCGCTGGGATTCCATCTCCCACCCACCTCTCTGGCTTCTATGGGCCCCGGGCTGTTTCTGGAACATGCATTCCAGCCGTCCTGAAGGCTGTCTGCATTCCCTCCTTCCCTCTGCTCAGGCCTGTCCTGGGGAGCTGTAAAGGCTGCAATGAGCTTAGTTCCTCATCTTAACTCTACAAATCTTTTTCGGAAATTTGGTCTTTCTGCCAGCTGGGCACTAGGTACTAAGCTCTGGGTGTCCTGGCCTGGGATCTACCCAGCACACCGTGAACTCTGGGTGGGACGGTCTTCCGGAAGTCACACAGTCCACCCCTCTGCTCTGGGCATGCCTACTTTATTCATCACAGATCGTCTTTAGTTAGGTACAGAAGAAACTTCTGTGGGACGCATATTTTGCAGACCTCAATGGGGAGTTCTTTCTTCGATTTAGCCTAAATCCTTCGGGAAGCCTTAGACCAGAACAGAGCTGCATTCTCAGGGCTCCTGGACAGAAAACTCACACTGGGTCCTGTCCCATTCAACTTTCCCGCTCCAGGAATGGGGGCTCAGGTCTCCAGGTGGGAAGAGAACCCTTTCCTTTGGCCTCCTGCCCTCTCTGACGAGCCTAGCCGACACCTGTGTGGGGCCAGAGCTGCAGCTGCCCTTGGCACCCAGGAGGGCTGAGAGTGTTATGTAACTGGTCTTGACCAGACATTCTGGTTCCACAGGTACAGCCTGCAAGTTAAAAATTGTTCTAAAAATGCAGTGCAGCTGCCTAAACACACAGTCCCAGAGGAGGAGGCCAGGGGCAGAGGCCATAGTCAGCAGAAGGATGTGTTTTCCGTGGGGATGTTGGGCCCAAGCGCTTTGACCCCAAGGAAAACATCACACTCGGGGACATGCCTACTCCCCAGAAATAGGTTTTTGGCCTCACAACTCTGAGCTCTTTTCCCTAGAGTCACTCTGCCTCCCTCTGCCCACCCCCCACCCGTGAGAAAGTGGCTCTGACCCCGCCTCCTCATAATCCTGCCTGGTCTCCACCTGTGGCTGCACTGAAGTCTTACTTTTTCTGGGCTTTTTGTCATCTTGTTCCATTTCCGTACTTTCAGGCTCCTCTAACCTTCCTCTGCTTCTTTTCTGGTCCCTTCTCATTTTCCTCTTCCCCCCACCCCTTGCCTCTGCTCCCCTCTACCCACCAAGTAATGGGGATAGGAATTCCTTTCTCCCCTCCTTAAAGTCTGCCCCTCCCCCTAAGCCTCCCTTCCCTCCATGTGTGACCTTGCGGAAATTCTTCAGCTCTCAGCCTCTGCGAAACAGGAACCACCCACCATATTCTCTGCCTCACAAGATGGTTGTGAAAATCCAAAGAGGTGACGCTGACTTGCCTACACACGTACAAGGACCTTAAAACATTGGTTCTTCAGTTCATTTGTCACGGATTTATTAAGCACCTACTATCTGCCAGACACCGTGGTACATCCTGGGGCATGGAATGAAAGACACCAATGGGGTGGTGTCATCAGAATTACACAGAGGGGTGCCTGGGTGGCTCAGTGGGTTAAAGCCTCTGCTTTCGGCTCAGGTCATGATCTCAGGGTCCTGGGATCGAGGCCCACATAGGGTTCTCTGCTCGTCAAGGAGCCTGCTTCCTCCTCTCTCTCTCTGCCTACTTGTGATCTCTCTCTCTCTCTGTCAAATAAATAAATAAAAATAGTAAAAAAAAAAAAAAGATCCTCTTAAAAAAAAAAAAAGAATTACATAGAGGGCTTCAAAAAAGACAGCCCCCCTCCTGCCCTGCAACTTCCACACAGACTGACAGGGTCAGAATCTGCAAAGACGGGGCCCCAGGAGACAGGGATAGTGTCTGTGCTTGTATAGCTTCTCCCGTGAGCCTGACCCCCAGGGCTGGAAGCCAGTGTGTTGGGGAGGGAAGGAGCTGGGGGAGCAGAGGAGGGAGGGTGAAGCCAGAATGAACTTTGGGAAGACTCAGTTCGCCAAGGTGGGAAAGAAGGTGGAGGCAGCTGGTTCAAGGTGGGAACAAGAGGGCATTTTTCCCCTGCTTCTTGACGAGGTCTCCCGTGTACATACGTTTCCAGGCTGGCTAGCGACTGATAGCCTGTGGCAGATTCTTTTAAAAAGTCATAAAAAGAACCGCAAAGGAAATACGGCAGCTCTAATCATTTCTTCAGAACAGGGGGCTTTCTCCCCTCAACTAGGGTATTTTATAGGATATGTTGCTCACAGATCAACCTTTCTCTATTTGTTTTGTCTAGAGAGACTATTCCTTATTTTTAAGGTCTTTTAAAAAATTATTTATTTATTTTAGGGACTTTTACTTATTTATTTGACAGAGGGAGAGCACACAAGCAGGGGGAGTAGTAGAGGGAGAGGGAGAAATAGGTTCTTCGAAAAGCTGGGAGCCTGACTTGGGGCTCGATCCTAGCACGTTGGGATTGTGACCTGAGCCGAAAGCAGACGCTTAACCAACTGAGCCACCCAGCCACCCCAGACCTTATCTTTTTTTTTTTTTAAAGATTTATTTATTTTGAGAGAGAGAAAATGAGAGGGAGGGAGAAGGGGTGGGCAGAAGGAGAGAATCTTTCAAGCAGACTCCCTGCTGAGCGGGGAGCCTGAGGTGAGGCTCAATCCCAGGGCCCAGGAGATCACGACCTGAGCCGAAACCAAGAGTCAGAGGCTTAACCAACTGAGCCACCCAGGCGCCCCAAGATCTTATTTTTAATTTATCTCTACACCCAACTCAGGGCTCAGACTTACAACCACAAGATCAAGAGTCACATGCTTCACTGACTGAGCCAGCCAGGCGCACTGAGAGTTCATTGTAAAAGTAGGCATTATGTTTTCCACTTTGTTCTTAGTGTATGTGTAAGTAAAAATAACAATAAGGTTTGTTTGTTTCTTTAAATATTCATGATATTTATTCTTGATGAAGCAGTTATTAAGTCTTATTGCCTGGAAATTTAAGTTTAGGCCCATTAAGAAAGGAGCAGAAGGGAGCCTGGGTGGCTCAGTTTGGTTAAGAATCTGCCTTCAGCTCAGGTCATGATCTTAGGGGTCCTGGGCCCTGTGTGGGGCTCACCTCTCTGCACAGCGGGGAGTTTGCTTCTCCCTCTCCCTCTGTGTTCTTTCTCTCTCTTTTTCTCTTTCATATAAGTGAATAAATAAATTTAGAAAGAAAGGAAGGAAGGAAGGAAGGAAGGAAGGAAGGAAGGAAGGAAGAAAAGAAAGAAAGAGGGCAGCTGGGTGGCTCAGTGGGTTAAAGCCCCTGCCTTCAGCTCAGGTCATGGTCTCAGGGTCCTGGGATTGAGGCCCGAATTGGGCTCCCTGCTCAGCAGGGAGCCTGCTTCCTCCTCTCTCTCTGCCTGCCTCTCTGCCTACTTGTGATCTCTCGAGCCCCATGGTCGGCACAGAGATTACTTTAAAAAAACAAAAAAATAAAAAAGAGAGGAAGAAAAGAGATGAGCAGAAGGGTTGGTAGAGCATCTCGCTTTTTTTTTTTTAATTTTGTTTATTTACTTGACAGAGAGAGATACAGTGAGAAAGGGAACACAAGCATGGGGGGAGGGTTTTGCTGTGTGTGCAGTGGGAGAGGGAGAAGCAGGGAGTTCCATGCAGGGCTCGATCCCAAGATCCTGGGATCAGGACCTAAAGGTGGATGCTTAACAACTGAGCCACCCAGGCACCCTTGAGCATCTGCCTCTTGATCTCTGGGTTGTGAGTTCGAGCCCCATGGTCGGCACAGAGATTACTTTAAAAAAACAAAAAAATAAAAAAGGAAAAATAAATGAGCAGAAAAAAAGGAAAAAGATCTAACATCTCCAACCTCGATGATTTTTACAGGGTTTTTTTTTTTTTTTAATTTTAAAAGCATTCTTGGGGCACCATGACCTGATGTTCAAAGATAGTCAAAGGCAGAGAGAACAATGAAATGAATGCCTATGTGTCCCTTAGCCGGTTTCAATAAATATTAGCATATCGACAATTTGGTTTTACCTAATTTTCTCCAATCTTTTGTTTGTTTGGTCCTGGGGTTTTTTAAAGCAAATCTGAGGTTTCACCGCATTTTCTTGTTAATGTTCCAGTAAGTATCTGAACTGTTAAGCTTATTTTTAAAATTACATATTTAGGGATGCCTGGGTGGCTCAGGCAGTTGAGTGTCTGCCTTTGGTTCGGGTTATGATCCCAGGGTCCTGGGACTGAGTCTCACGTCTGGCTCCTTGTTCAGTGGGGAGCCTGCTTCTCCCTCTGCCTGCTGCTCTGCCTGCTTGTGTTCTCTCTTTCCGACAAATAAATAAAAATGTTTTTAAAAGTTCCTAAAATATAACAAAAATAAAGGCAAAGCTACATATTTACCTCGTTATTACATGCCCTTCCCACACTAATGACAACCCCTTAACACCGTCTAAAAACCAGCCCATATTCTTGTTTCCCGAATGACTCAGAAATATATTTTACACTTGGTTTTGAAACTGGATAACAAAGGTTAATTCTAAGTGAAGACATTCAGTTTAATATTCTATTTTTCATATTTTCTACCATGAGCATGTATTGCTTTTATCATTTATCAAAAACATAATAAAAAAAAAAGAAAAGATGACAGACTGGAGAAAAAGTTTGCAGCAAAGTAAGACACAAAATTAGGTTCATAAATAGCTAACTGAGAATGATTATGAGCAAAGAATACCAACTAAATTTCACCCAACGGGAACTTATATAGTAAATACCTCACCACACCAGATTAAGCTACCAAGAGTCAATCATGTTACCATCACCCCAAAAGCTCTCTGCAGAGTTGGTAAGAGCAAGCTTACATACTCCTAGCTCAGTGTAAATGGTTCCACTGGGGAGCAATATAGCCATAAAGCATTAAAAAGCTATAATCCAGTATATGTTTATCTTTAAGAGTAAAAAAGAAGCAAATTAAATATCCAGCATTAAGAAAATGAATAACTAGGAGCACCTGGCTGGCTCAGTCAGTGGAGTATGTGACTCTCGATCAAGGGGATCTCGGGGTCGTGAGTTCAAGCCCCACTTTGGGTATAGAAATGACTGAAAAATAAAATCGTTAAAAGAAAAGAAAATGAATAACTAAATGTAGCTTCATCAACCGGATGGAAGATCAGGCTGCCATTAAAAATTCTGCATATGAAGGAGCGCCTGGGTGGTTCAGTCTGGTAAGCGTCTGCCTTTGACTCAGGTCATAATCCTGCGTGGAGCTCCCTGCTCAGAGGAGAGCCTGCTTCTCCCTCTGCCTGCTGCTCCCCCTGCTTGTGCTCTCTCTCTCTGACAAATAAATAAAATCTATAAAAATAATTCAGTATATGAAGACTATAGGATAATGAAGGAACACTTATTTTTAAAATGTTAAGTGACATGCATAATATGGCCTAGATCACCAGAGGCACAGCGGTATCAGGTATGCATGCGTTTAGCCAAACAGGAAGGACTGGACAGAAAGAAAACAACAATTTGGAGTTAGAATGCTGAGATCACAGGTATTTGTTTTTCCTTTAAAATTTCCTTTAATGTCTCTATATTGTTTTTACAACAGTTCTTTTTAAAGAGAAGTCAGGATGTGGGTAGAAATGTGAAATAATGTGGAAAACACACCCGCGTGCGCCTCCTCCCTCTCCTGCAGTCCTGCGTGGTCCCCACCTCCAGCCCCGCGCCCTGGGGGAGCCCTGCCAGGCGGCCAGGTGCACACTGAGGCTCACTCAGCCAGGGGCGCCCCGGCGCCTGGCGCTCCGCAGGAACGGCGGGGCCAGCTGCTCCCTTGGGCTGAGCCTGCCTTCCTGCCGAGTTCTTATACACTTTATTTCAACATAATCTTCTCGAGTCAGCCAGGCGGTGCTATTATCTCCATTTCCTAGATTTAAAACCTGATTCATAGACTGTTGGGTAACTTGCCCAAGGTCACAGAGTGGATCAAGAGCAGAGCCAAATACAAGCCTCTGCTCTTAACCTGTGTGCTATGCCCCTGGTCTGGGGCAGCTCTGCCAGGCAGCTTGCTGTGTGAGGGAGAAAGCTCCCTAACCTCTCTGGTCTCCTATTCCCTCCTAGGTAACAAATTGAAGCTCCTGGGGAGAAACCCACCTTCCTGGATATGGGCTCAGAGCTCCCCATGGATCTGAACAGTGCTGAGGATGGTGGGACCCTCACCTCCACTGATTCACTCACTCATTCATTCATTCATTCATTCCACACACATCTACTGAGCTCTGTCTATGCACCAGGCACTGTTCTATCTTGTGATATGCATAACAACCCAGGGTCTCCATGTAACAAAGGGAGGAAGACATATCAACAGGGAAGTATAATAAAGTATTCTCTTCATTCAAAGGTCACCTCCTCCACGAAGATGCCCTGGGCCATGTTACCGAAAGCATCTCGCCACAGCCACTCACTCTCCCGTTACCTTGTTGTTCCTTCATATAATTTATTTATTGCTCTCTGAAGTTTTCTTAGTACTTAGAAGTTCCATGAGGACGGGGACTTTCCTCATTCTCCTCTGTATTTCCCGGGATGTAGCACAGAGTCAATGTTTCATGAGTCTTTGCTGTTCACCCAGCCGTCTGAATGAATGAAAGAGCTGTAGGCACGTGGTAGACACTTGCAGGGCTGAGCAGAGCAGGGAAACAAGGGGATGATTTCAGGAGGAGGAGAAGGGGCGAAGAGACAGCATGTGGGACAGTTTGAGACAGGGAGGGGAACCTGCTTCTTTGGCCAAAGATCACACTATCAACACCCTTCCAACCCAGAAGAGACGTGACTGGGACGATGGAACAACAATCACAGGGTTTAGAGGCAGAGATCCTGGCCCCAGCCCTGACTCTGAACAGAAGCTAGACCCAGAGGGTCCGAGCTGGAGGGAGCCTCTGAGCTCATGGAGCCCAACACTTAGCGTGCCCTTGGTTTAAAGAGGCATTCCAAAGATACAGTGTTTCCTCCACTCGAGCAGTTTATCTCCTATAATTTGGCCTAAGCTAATAATGATAAGTGAGAGCAAACGTTAGTCCAGGGACATTAAACACAGTGGTGCTGATGAGTATGGCAGCTGTAGAAGCCTGCCCAACTGCACGGGAATGGGCCCTGGTGACTGAGTTATGTGATGCAATAGTATATACTCATTAGCATGTGGGGACCTGCATACTTATAGATTCTCAAATGTCCTTGAGATGTATATTTCACAAAAAAACACACTTTCAGGGGTGCCTGGGTGGCTTAGTAGGTTAAGCATCTCAGGTCATGATTCCAGGGTCATGGGATCAAGTTCCACGTCTGACTCCCTGCTCAGCCTGGAGCCTGTTTCTCCCTCTCCTGCCTCTCCCCCTGCTTGTGCGCTCACACTCTCTCTCTGACAAAGAAATAAATTAAACCTTAAAAAAAGTTACCAAACAAACAAAGTTACCAAACAGTGTGTTTGGTATTATTTCATTTTGACTATTTTGTATCTAAGTATGAGACAAAAATAGGTTGGTTTTCTCTGGTTGGTGGGCCTATAGATAATTTGCATCTTTTTTTTTTTTGGTTGTTTTTGAAAAATTTTCTGCAATAACTACAACTGGTGTGGATAGTAAAAATATAAAGGAAATAAGAATAAATAAGATCTAGACTATCCTTTAGAGCTGGGGTTTAGTAGTGTGATCTGACAGCTGTGAGCTGACTAAGGGAAAAGCACATGGGACCCTCAGGGAGCAATATTCCCAGGGGAGAAACCTCAGTCCCTATGTATCATCAGAGGAAATAAAATCCTCCCCAAACAGAGCAGGTTATTGAAACCCAGTCAACTAACTCTAATCAGCTCAGTGTTCGTTCTTTACACTCAACTCAGGGCATAGCCTGGCAGGTGGAGGGATAATGGGATTAGAAATGCAAAATTGATTTCAGGACCACAGGGGACATGGAGGGTGGCAGCTTGGGGTAGAGGTCAACAGCTTCGCTCCAGGTCTCCGAGCAAGTGCCAGGCCTTCTAAGCACTAGGGTGTCTGACCCTCACAGGGACAGAGGGGCGGCATAGCCTCCTCCCTGGGGACCCCTTTCCCGTCAGTCCCCATCCAGGGAGTTCTTCCTTACACCAGGTAAAGTGTTCTGCCACTAAAATTATCAATATAATATTTTTATTGTTTTCCTCAGATTATAAAATACTCAAAAGATATAAAAAAATGTATCAGGGCACCTGGCTGGTTCATGTGACTCTTGATCTCAGGGTCATGAGTTCGAGCCCCACACTGGGTATAGAGATTACTAAGAAATAAATAAATGTAAAAAAAATAAAGTTTTTCTGCCCTTAAAAAATAAATATAAATGTATCTATGAGGAAGAAAAATATGATAGATAAACCCACACCCCTGAAATATTATTTTTTTAGTTAATTTTCCTTCTATACTTAAGTTCATATACATAGGCATATTGGCATCACTCCGTGGGATCCCGATCTCTTCATTTACCATTAAGAGTGCAGTCTTCCCGGAGTCCCTAGAGGAAGGCCTCCTGGCCTCATTGCTCGGGCCCAGCTTCCCAGGTGGGGCTTGGCCCCCACTGATGACTGCTGACTAGAATGTAGATGCCTCTTCCCCCTGGTCTACTCTGTCCCGAAAACCCTCAAGGAACAAGAGTCTCTCAACAGTGATTGATTCCTCCTAGAGAACAACATGTGGAGAGGGAAGGCACAGAGTTGAGATTAAGAACATAAATCCAGACACTTGGGTTGCTCAGTCAGTTAAGCGTCTGCCTTCGACTGAGGTCATGATCCCAGGGTCCTAGAATCGAGTCCCATGTTGGGGTCCCTGCTCAGGGGGGCTCCCTCTGCCTGCCGTTCCCCCTGCCTGTGCTCTCTCTCTCTCTCTCTTTGTCAAAAAACAAAACAAAACAAAACAAAAAACCCGTAAAATCCTCTGTGACCATGTTTTCTTGTTTATTAACCTAATCAAGACAGCACCTGCATGAAGGAACGCCACGACCCCCTTCATGAGGCCACATCCTTCAATTCACATGACAGGCACCTCACCATTTCCACTGTCTGGGTCTGGTTCTGCAGGATCTCCCTCACAACTTCAGAGACACGGTTGTGACTTTGCTTGGCCTTGTTGCTGGTAACCCACATAGGAAAAGCTGGAGGGATGCCCCTCACACAGGTTGGCCTGTTGCTGCTTCTCTGAGTTGGGAACAGGTGCTTCCCACCTTTTGGCTCGGATACTGGGCCATTTATGTGGCCTGCTCAGATGGCGAGACCCTGGAAAGTCTGTCGTCCCCATGCAGTTGGCTTGAGGTAACTGCCAGAGCCTACAGCTGACACAGGGTCCTAGATGGGCCCCACCAGTGAAGTTGACACAGGCCCAAACCTACCTACCTTATCGCACTGAGCTAACCTGAGGCCAGCGCCCACCTCCCTCAGCTTCCCTTACTTCCCCCGAGGCTATACTACACAGAGCATGAAACTTCTACTCCAAAAGCAGCCATTGGTCTCCGGTTTATCATCACAATCCCCAAACCTTTACCTTCTAATTGGTTGCCTGCATCAGCATTCCATGGAAATGCAAACTCTTTCTCCAAGATGTTCCTCCAATCAAAAACCTCACGGTGGGGCGCCTGGGTGGCTCAGTGGGTTAAAGCCGCTGCCTTCGGCTCAGGTCATGATCCCAGGGTCCTGGGATGGAGGCCCACATCGGGCTCTCTGCTCAGCAGGGAGCCTGCTTCCTCCTCTCTCCTCTCTCTCTGCCTGCCTCTCTGCATACTTGTAATCTCTCTCTCTGTGTCCAATGAATAAATAAAATCTTAAAAAAAAAACAAAAAACCTCACGGTGGTTTCCTACTTCACTCAAAATTAAATCCATTCCTGGGACACCTGGATGGCTCAGTTGGCTCAGTGTCTGACTTTAGCTCCAGTCATGATCCTGGGGTCCTGGGATTGAGCCCCGCGTTACTGGGCTCCCTGCTCTGCTGGGAGTCTTCTTCTCCTTCTCCCTGGGCATCCCCCTCCCCACTAGAAAGCTTGTACTTTCTCTCTCTCTCAAGTAAATTAAAAAAAAAAAGTTAAATCCATTCCTTACAAGGCCATCTTCTTTGGCTCCACTGGGTTCCTTTCTGTTCTTCCAATACATCAAGCATGCTTCTGCCTCAGGGCCTTTGCATAGCTGCATACTCTACTTGGAATGCTCTCAACTCAGGTATCCATTTGGCCACCTCTCTTACCTCAAGTCTTTGCTCAAACCTCCCCTTCTCAGTGAGGTCCACTTTGTGCCCACACTTAATACCACAGTCTGCATTCCCACTGGCACCCCTCATTCTGCTCTATGCTGCTTTTTCAATAGCTCTATGGCCTTCTAACGAGCTACATAATGAACTCATTTATTATGTTTTTTGTTGTTGTTGTTGTTTTGTTTTGTTTTTTACTCTCCAGAGCCTACCACCCAAGAGACCAGGAGCTCTCTGTCCCTTTCGTTCACTGATAGGTCTCTAGAACGGTGCCCTGCATGAAGCAGGTATGCAAAAATAAGCATGTCATGAATAAACAAAAGATTTCTGTTTCTAGGAGGAAATTACTGATGGGGAAGAATGAGTATACTTCTACTTGGGGCCGGAGGCAGAAGTAGGGTGGAAAATGTCCATCACAGCCTGAGCTCCCAGTTTGTTTTGGAATCTGCAGCTCATTTTCTCACTCTGCCTGGTGTGTGGTGGGGAGGAAGTGTGTGCTGTGAGCGCACACCCTGTGTCTGTATGCAAGGCCCTTCTGGAGACTTCTAAGATAAACAGGCAGCGATGCCCTCGGCTTGCCTTAGCCCCCATCTTAGACGAGCTAGGTGTGATCTCTGAGAACTTTCTGGACAATCCCAGACGATCCCAAGGAGTGAGGTGCCACTGACAAGAGTCCCGTGGGTGGAGGGTGGAGGGAGAGAATCCTTCTCTCTGGTGATATTTTTCTTCTTGGGCCCAGTTGGGTATGTCTCACCTGGAAGAAATGGGATGAATTCAATGATGCTCTAAGAGTTCCCGAGACAGCTGGGATGTGGTGGGAAAAGTAAATGTTTTGCAGACAGAGGATGTGGGTTTGTGTTCCACTGCCACCAATGCCTAGCTTAGCGATAGCTTTGGAAGCTTTTCTGTGATAGGAAGAATAATGATCCCCAAGGATGCTCAGGCCCTAATCCCCAGAACTGTGAATGTGTTCCATGATTTGGCAAGCCTGATGTGATGAAGGCTACAGGCCCTAGGGGCACCTGGGTGGCTCAGATGGTTAAGCATTTGCCTTCAGCTAGGGTCATGATCCCAGTATCCTGGGATCGAGCGCCGTGTCGGGCTCCCTGCTCAGCGAGAAGCCTGTTCTCCCTCTACCTGCCGCTCCCCCTTCTTGTGTTCTCTCTCTCTCTCTCTCTCTCTCTCTCTCTCTCTCTCTCTCTCTCTCTCATCAAATAAATGAAAAAAATCTTTAAAAAAAACCCCCAAGGGCGCCTGGGTGGCTCAGTGGGTTAAAACCGCTGCCTTCGGCTCAGGTCATGATCCCAGGGTCCTGGGATCGAGGCCCACATCGGGCTCTCTGCTCAGCAGGGAGCCTGCTTCCTCCTCTCTCCTCTCTCTCTGCCTGCCTCTCTGCCTACTTGTGATCTCTCTCTCTGTGTCAAATGAATAAATAAAATCTTTAAAAAACAAAACAAAACAAAAACAAACCAAAAAAAACCCAAAACAGCTACAGGCCCTGAGATGGGGAACTTGTCCTGGATCATCCTGGTGGGCCCAATCTAATCACACGAGCCCTCAAAAGCAAAGAACTTTATCTGACTGAAGGAAGAAGGCAGATGAGGCCCAAGGGGTGGTCAGAGAGGCGCTCTGCCAGCACTGCTGGCTCTGGAGATGGAGGAAGGGAGCTATAAACCAAGGAATGCAGGCCACTCTAGAGGCTGAGAAGGAGCCTAAAGGGACACCAACCAGTCCATCTTCTTACACCACACGGGACTCAATTCTGCCAACTGCTGCCTTGAGCTTGGACACAGATTCATCTTCAAAACCTCCAGAAAGGAACACAGCCCTGCTGACAGCTGACTTCAGTATTGCGAAGCCCAAAGCAGAGAACAAGCTGAGCCAGGCTCTGCCCTGACATCTGACCTACAGAACGCTGAGCTAATGCATCTGTGTGGTTTTGAGCTGTTACCTTTGCGTTTTGTTTTGTTTTAAGATTTTATTTATTTATTTATTTGACACAGAGAGAGATAGCAAGAGCAGGAACACAAGCAGGGGGAGTGAGAGAGGGAAAAGCAGGCTTCCTGCTGAGTCCGATGCGGGGCTCAATTCCATGGCCCTGGGATCATGACCCCTGCGCCCCTAACTTTGTGTTGATGTGTTACAGCAACAACAGAAAATGAGTATTCTCTTTGAGCCTGGATTTACTCAGCTATAAAATGGGGACAGTGGGCGCCTGGGTGGCTCAGTGGGTTAAAGCCTCTGCCTTCGGCTCAGGTCATGATCTCAGGGTCCTGGGATCGAGGCCCATATCGGGCTCCCTGCTTGGCAAGGAGCCTGCTTCCCCCTCTCTCTCTGCCTGCCTCTGCCTACTTGTGATCTCTCTCCCTCTCTGTCACATAAATAAATAAAATCTTAAATAAAATGGGGACAGTGATTACAGCATGCCTCTTGTGGACTTGCACAAGTGACAAAATGAAATGGTAGGTATGGCGGTGCTGGGAGACTGGAGAGTACTCGACAATGGAAGGCTGTAAGTTGTTCCATGATTGGGCAATCAACACCTCAGGAATCTGGGGCTTTCCTCTCAGCCTGGAGAGAGACAATGAGGGAAGCTCTCCCACTACTTGGTAGAGACCAGAACTCCAGCCACGGTCAAGAACACAGGTGAAGGGCCCCGATTTCTGGATATGCTAGTCCTCGGTGAGGCTCCTTTCTCTCTGACTGTGGCCAAAGCTGCAGGGGAGGCAAGGGCTCGGGTTGGAGGGGGTAAGGAGGCCATCCCTGGCAGCCCCCAAAACCCAGGCCGCTTCGAACCACACCCCAGGGGAGTCAGAGATGAGGCCTCAGACTTTATCTCTCTCCAGAATTCACTCTCTGCACCCAACAAGCTGCATGACAAAGTAAGCTCAAGTCCCAGATGGGCCCCTACCTCCACCCACTCCTGGCCCTATCCCCTGCATCAGCAGGCAGCTTCTAGACAGGGGCCAAGCCATCCTGTTTACTCTGAGCCAGAGGGACTTATCGCAGAGGTAACCACATTCTCCCAAGACAAAATAAAAACAGCCACACTTCCAGATATTCATTCATTTATTTATTATTTATACCACACCCACTTCCAAAACCTATTTGAGGTGGCTCACAGTAAAAGCCACACGTACAACGGAGCTATTCAAAAGGGAATAAGTGACCAGTCAGAACCTTTCAAGATTTTCAGACTGTGAGAGTGATTTTTTTTTTTTTTTAAGGACAAAAGAGGTCTTTCAGCTGAGGTACTTGAAGGGTCAGGTCTTGAAGGTAGATATTTAAGTATGCCTGGTCTGGTGGAGTAGTCAAGAGTGGAGCATCTGATGAGAGCAGGAATCAGAGGTAGGAAAGAACAGCCATCAGCAGGCCAAGAGCAAGTGGAGAAGTCAAAGGCCCATTTTATCCCACCCCCCATTCTTCCTTGGATGCTGAGGTGTGACGACATGAGGCTTGGAGCGACAGCCACTATCTTGTGGCCATGAGGCGAGACACACCCAATGTGCCAAGGATGACAGAAGGGAAGGAGCCTAGGTCCTTGATGACAGAGTTGAGCTGCTGAATCAACCCTGAAGAGTCCACCATCTTTTGTTTGAGAGCCGATGAAATATTTCTATGGTGTAAGCCACCATTAGTCAGATGTTCTGTTACTTATAGCTGAGTGTCTACAAATGGATTAAATGAAAGCTCCTTTTGGTCAGCACGAGGTACAGTGGAAGCACAAAGGGTGGACGACTTGTTTTACCCAAATGGGTCCTAGCAAGCTTCTTAGAAAACACCATTGAGGAGGGTCTTGAAGGATGAGTAGGAGTTTGCGAGGCAGGCTGGGGAAGGCGGGGTGTGCCAGGCAGGAGGATACACATGTATGGAGGCAAGAAGGAGAACGCAGGTCAGAGGGGTCATTCACACAGAGGCTGAGATTTGAGAAGGCAGCAGCAGTATCACAGGCAATGAGGTTTATCCGAGGCACTATTATTGCTAATCGAGAAAGAACGTGCTATGTGCTAAAACGTCAGACCATCCGGCCAGACACTTCGTGGCACAAATGAGGAAACTGAGTCCTGAGAAGACGTGTGAGCCGACAGGCCACGAGGCCACCTGGAACCCGGTTAGCCTGGTCCTAGGACTAGCGCTCAGCCCCGCCATCCTCAACTCCAATCATAACCGTAAATGGCCATGGATCCAACAGAGAACAAAGGAGAAAACAGGCCCAACAGGATGACACAGCCCCACCTCCCCTCAAACAAAGAGAAGAGGGATCAACATTTGAAGCATATGAATAGGGCCCTCCCCCAGAGTAAGGAAGTTAAAGATAAAATTCCTTAGGCCCATACTGATTACTTTTAATACCCTTTCAGAATTCCTAAGAAACTAAACTTTTACTTAAAAAAAAACCCCAACAACAACAAACAAGCTTTGAAGTCGTTTGAAGATAAAAAGTATTTTATGGGCCAAGGCTGGTGAAGGGATGGTTTCCATGTATTCTGAAACAAACTTTGGAGAGCTCATCAGTTTGACAGGATTCTGCCACGAGACCACAGACATACTTGTCAGCACCTAGCTCAAGAGAATGTTCAGCCGCCTCAGAGTCTGTCAAGACTTGCTGGCATTACATGGCCCTCATGTGCAGGGCGGCCCACGCCGGCTGGGTTCAAGCCCTAGTGTCATCGCCTGCCACCTGAAGGGAGTCCCTTCCTCTCTCTGTGCTTTGATTTCTTCCCCACAAATAAGGACAACGGGAATAACAGTCACCAGCTCATCACGCTACTGTGAAGATGGAATGAGTTAGCATTAAGGCCGAGAGCAAAGGTTGCGCTTTGTTGGTGTTCATTAGCAGTAGTTCCTCGGTGGGGAGAAATAACCCAGCTGTGTGCAGCCTGACTGGGCCTCTTCAGTCACCAGCCACTCACCGGCTAGTATATGTGGTCCTTGGACCAACAGAAACTGTCACCTGGGAGATGGTTAGGAAGGCTGAATCCAAGGCCTGACCCTTAGCCTACTGAGGCAGAATCTTCATTTTAGCAAAATCTTCGGGGGATTCAGGTGAGCATTAACGTTTGAGGAGCACTGAGACAGTCCCCTGGAATGGGTACCAAAGGCATCCCTAAGTGGAGGGGCTTGGCCCCTTTGCCCCAAGAATCTGCTGGCCCTCTTGGTGCTGAGGCTGGGTCTTCTGGAGCCACTGGGTTTGCCTGCACCCAGGGCCTGTCCTGCTGGCCTCCTGCTTCCCGCAAGTCTGTGTGGATGTGACTTCCATTTCCCGTTCTCAGGTTTGAGCCCAACAGGTGGGGGCACATGGGAGACCCTGGCCATGTGTTGAATTTGCCTGGAATAGGGAACGGGTGGTGCCTCTTTTGTAGAACCTTTAGCTTAGTCCAAGGGTGACCTTCTACAAATTCCTCTTTCACACAGAGCTCAAGGCCCCTTCCGCTAAAGGCCATCTACAGGGCAGTCCACCCTGCCACTGAGACAGTCACAGGACTGGCTGCGGGGGTGACTAATTCTGAGAAGCTGAAGGCAACTAAAACCCTCAGCCAAGGGAGCAGGAATCATTCATTCATTCATTCTCTCCAGTAAGATTTTTTATTTTTTTATTTTTTTCCAGTAACATTTTTTTAAACAGATGACTGTACTTCATTTAATTGGCTCAAATAGTTCCACTTGCTCTAGGAGTCAGGAAATCCTTGATGTTGCCACTAAATATTTGTGTACCTCAAGCCGCTCATTTTCCATGTCTGGGCTCACAAGGGATTAGTTGTCAAATGAGGGAAGTTCTCTAGAATAACTTCTCTCTGCTCAGAAGTAAGATAAATATGCCTAATTCACCAAAGAGGGGTTCAGTTAGAAAGGACCAGGAAGGCCAAGCTATACTAAACTGACGCCATCCAATGTGGTTATTGCTAGCCGCCTGTGGCTACGAACCATTGCAACATGGCTACTCTGAATTGAGATATGCTGCAAGTATAAAATACATATCAGATTTAGAGACTTTGGGACGCCTGGGTGGCTCAGTCAGTTAAGCATCTGCCTTCGGCTCAGGTCATGATCCCAGCGGTGGTCCTGGGGTCCAGCCCTGCGTTGGGGTCCTCGCTCAGTCGGGTGTTTGCTTCTCCCTCTCCCTTTCCCCTCCCCCAACTTGCGTGCTCTCTCTCAAATAAGTAAATAAAATCTAAAAAAACCAAAAACCAAAACAAAACAAAAAAACACTGAAAGAATAGCAAAACATTAGCAGCAGCTTACAGGAAGGAAATTACCAGATCATGCCCCTATGGATCAACTTCCTCTCATGAAATTCCCTAAGTGGCCCTGTACTCATTTGCCATGTGGACTTTGAGAAACTGGCACTTTCCTTCCTTCGCCTTCTGACTTCCTGACCTTCTTGACTGGCTGCCATTTCAGGAGACCTGGTCTGGATGCCTCTTCCCCGTTGTACATGTCTGACCTTGCTCTGTGCAGGGGCTGCCTAGGCTGGGGGCCACGGGGGCAGTCGGAGCAAGGGCACAAGAGAGGAAGAGCTTGAGTTTGCTTGAGTGCCACCTCTTAGCCTCCCTTGGTCCCAGCTGAAGCCTCCTGCCAAGCGACACCCCAGCAGATACAGAGTGGCTCCCACACCTGGGTTCTGCAGACTGCACCTGATTCCCTGAGCCCTTGACTATTAAGCATGAGACAATGTGAATGCGGCCACTGTACCTCTCCCCCTCTCCAAGGACCATGTCCCATGGGGCACTAGGACTTTATGGCCTGTGCCCTTTGGGCCAGTTGCTTGGGCCATGTACAATAAGCCCATTTTTCTCTCAGCGTTTTGGAGAGGAACCAAACTCCCTTGACCTAAGTTCTCATTGTACAAACAAACGATTCCTCAAAAAGCTCTAGAATGAAAGGGTCATAGTGACTATACTTTTGGAATAAAAAGTACAGATAGAGGATCAGATAAGAACGGGCTTATTTGTGGTGTGAGCGGAGCTAGCAGCTCATTTCGTGGAAGCCACTTGCTCTGGCCTCCACAGTGCACCCTGTCCGTCCACCCCGGCCACCGATCACTGAGCTTTCTATTGCAAAGATCCAGAGGAGGGGACTCCTGGCTCCACAGTTCCAGCAGGGAGGGGGCATTTCTGATTCTGGTCCTTCCAAAACCAAGTGCCCCTGGAGCCCTGGGCTCTTTCATCTGGTCTGGGCCTGATTGTCTCGGGCATCAGGGTTGAAACAAGCATCATTCATGCCCACCTGCCTTCCTCCCTCCCTCCTTCTTCCTTCCGTCCTCCTTTCCTCCTTCTTCCTCCCTCCCTTCCTTCCTTCCTTCCTCTCTCCCTCTCTTTCCTTTCTTCTTTCCTTCTTCCTACCTTCCTCCCTTCTTTTCTCCTTTCTCTCTTCTCTCTTCCTTCCTTCCTTCCTTCCTTCCTTCCTTTCTTTTTCTCTTTCTTTCTTTCTTTCTCTCTTGTTTTTCATTTTTGCATTAACTTGACAGCTTGCTGTGTGTAAGCAAAATAGACTCCCAAACCAAGAATTTGGGAGAATTTCCCCCGGAAACTAAACCTGTTTAGAGTAAGAGTTCCTGGTCTCCGTGCAGCTGAATCAGGGCCTTGTGAGTTCTACGTTTGGTTTCTCCAATGTAAAAATGCAAGGTGACTCCCCGCCCTGAGTATTTTTGCTGGAGTCCACCCTCAGGATCCAGCCCCCCTGCCCCCCTCCCCCCACTCCTGCTGGTGGCTTTCTGAGGAGACTCACTGTGGGAGGTGTCCTTTGGAGCACCGGCTTCAGAGTCAGTGAGTGGGAAGAACAGGAGCTCTAAGTCGGGAACCGACGTCACTGGCTACGTAAGAGGCAGCTTAGTGGGCAAGTCCCATCCATCAGTCCCTGCTTAGCCCTTCCCTCCACAGCCAAGGCCACTTAACTCCAGCCATGTGTTCTGGAACGATCCTGTTTTAGATCGGGAGCTGAATTTGATTCCAGTCCTGCTCTGACACTATTATTTATTTATAGTTGTAATCATTAACCATTTGTTACACTCTTGCCATGTGTCAGCTGCTCCATAGGTACTGACATTTAACACTCCGGGAGAAGCAAGCAAGCTCTGGGAGCACTGCAAGGGCGGAACTATGAAGGTCACGTAGAACATGACAGAACTGAGGTTGAGAAGATTCAGGGACTCAGTCCCAGAGCCAGGTTCCCTACAGCCCCAAGCCTGCATTTTGTCTTTCTTGGTTTTTTTTAACTGTAAAATATGTTCTCAAAATAATATCTACACACATATAAATGATTTAATGCATTATAACCTATATTTTTATATACAAATAATATGTTGGTTACATAGTTTATTTTTCTAAATATTTTATTTATCTGAGAGAGAGAGAGCACATGAGCAGGGGTAGCAGCAGACTCCCCACTTAGCAGGGAGCCTGACACAGGGCTCGATCCCATGACCATGAGGTCATGACCTGAACCAAAAGCTGATGCTTAACCCATTGAGCCACCCAGACACTTCTGTTAGCTACATAGTTTAGTGATATATTTGTAGCTTGTTTTTTGCTTTCTTTATGGAACCTTTTAATAAAAGTAAATTCTTAATTTTAACGGAATAGAATTTAGCAGTATTTTCTTTTATGATTTGCCCTTTTCCATAGCATATTTAAAAACTCATTTCATATTCTAAAGTCATAAAGATGGTTTCCTATATTGTTTTCTAGTTTGGCTCATGTTTATATCTTTAACCAAGCTAGAGGTCTTTTGTGTGGGTTTTTTGTTTTGTTTTTGTTTTTTTTGAGCATGATATAAGGTATACTAAGTTGCAGACATTGTGTGTGTGTGGTTTCTAAACTCACATAGGAACTATACAAACCAGGTTTACTTCTTTTGGTTAAATTTTACAAGATTTTATTTAGTATCTACTGTGGGTCTATCTACATAGAAGTAGGTCCTGTATAGGGAAAAAAAAAAAAGGAAATTACAGATTACAAAAGTTTTGAACCATCAATTAGGAATTTACTGTTAAGGAGAACACCATATATTTTTTAGTTTCCTTATTGATTATTTTCACACGGGTATATATATGGTTCATGTAGTTTCTGTGGGCCACTGGGGATTCCCAAACTCACTTCCTTTGAAATGAGTCGTAATCGCTTCTTGGCCTTTTGGCTAAGATCGAGTGTGGAATGAGTCTGTAAGCACTGGTGTGGTGTGGTGAGCCTTGGGTTCTTGGTCACATTCTATTTTGTAACTTAACCTTTCTCCACAGAGATATGCTATGGTCCAGAAATTTTTCTTAAGATCCTACAATGATCCTCTACTTTTCCACAAGTGGAACAATTAAATGCTTCATGTGGCTAGACGCTGCCAAACTTAGGGATAAGCCTGGTAAATATCAATTGGTCCATATTTCAGTCATTAGGTCCAAATAATTGGCTTACCATAAACCTACCATCGCCACTCTAGATTAACCACTCAAAGCCGATAGTCCAATATGTTTGAATTTGTAGAAGAGAGATAGGGGAGATCTTTCTCATCCAATGTGAAAAATTCCTTTTATTATAAAGTTTCAGCAGAGACTTCTGGAAGGCCTTCACAGCCACTCTCCTCATGCAAATGAAATGGCACTTACAAAGGGGAAGAAAACATCTCCAACAGTACAGAAGGCTATAAAATGAAAAATTTCTCTTTCCCTCTTTTCTACCATGACCCACTCTAGAGCTAATCATTATCTGTAATCTCTTATGTGTCCTTTCAGAAATTATTTTTAAACATATGTAAGGAAAAAATATTTCTATTTCCTCTTTTATAACACAAATGGACACATCCATGTAACTGCCACACAAAATGAGATAGTAACATTTCCATATCCCAGAAGGTTTTCTTTTCTTTTTTTTTTTTTAAAGATTTTTATTTATTTATTTGACAGAGAGAGAGAGAGAGAGAGATCACAAGTAGGCAGAGAGCCAGGCAGAGAGAGGGGGGAAGCAGGCTCCTGCCAAGCACAGAGCCCGATTCGGGGATCAGATCCCAGGACCCTGAGATCATGACCTGAGCTGAAGGTAGAGGCTTCACCCACTGAGCCACCCAGGTTCCCGCCCCAGAAAGTTTTCTTATGCCCCTTTCCAGTCAGTTCCCATTATCCCCACTTTCTGTCCTCCCAAAGGCAATCACGTTGCAACTTGCTTTTTTGACTAAATCTATCTTGGATGTGATTTGGAGTGCTTAGAGCTCTACCTTGTTCTTTTAAATAGTTGTATAGTATGCATGATATGGACGCAACAGAGTTCCTTATAGATAGACATTAGGAATGATGCCATTAAAAAAAAAGTACAAACAATATCAATGCAGTGCATTAAATTCTAAGTGGCAGCACGGCAGTCTCACAGCATGAAGCCCCGGGGTCCTCTGTCTCAACAGGGACCTCTGGTCTTACCCTTCCTTGGGTTGTGTTTACAACCTTTGCTCCTTCCAGTTAAATCCCAAGTCCCGTTTTATCGATGTAAGAGGATCCTAGTATTTAAAAATCATCACCGGGAGAAAAAGTAGGCACTATTAATCCTACCAACAAACACAGTATTTCTAAAATCTCGTACCAGGAACCACCCCTCTTCAAAGGAACTCACCGGACCTCAGTTCGTGCATCTGTACGTTATGGGGAAGGATAAGATGGAGCACTAAGGCCCTTTCTTCCTAAGTGGGCAAATGAATATAATTATGGGCATAAATCCGAAGTGTTTTTTTAAACAACCAACAGAAACAAAGTGAGATAGAGGCACTGCTGACCAATAAGTTCTTGAAAAAGAAAGCCTATTTTGATATGTAATAAAGTAAATAATGTGGAGGAATGGCTGATATGCTCTCCTACTTAAGGAGTAACATTCAGGAGCAAACACAAGAGTGAGTGCATATTTGCTTCTGGTAAGAGTCAAAGCCAATAGTAAAGTTAAGTTATATCAAAATAAAACCAATGTGATCTTGATAACTAGAGTAGTTTTATGCATGAAACTGGTGTCTATCATGCACCGTGACAGTTGGAAATCTAGAACATTCTTATCTGACAATAGATTATCATGACAAGCTTGGTCAACAGACCCAACACCAGGACACCTGGGTGGCTCAGTTGGTGAAGCGGCTGCCATTGGCTCAGGTCATTATCTCAGGGTCCTGGGATCCAGCCCATCAGGCTCCCTGCTCAGTGGGGAGCCTACTACTTCCCTTCCCCTATTTCTGCCCCTCCCCCCACTCATGCTCAGTCTCTCTCTCAAATACATAAATAAAATCTGTTAAAAAAAAAAAGACAACAGACCCAAGAACCTGTCTCTCTAAAAATAAAGAAAGCTAAAATTGGCCCCATAGACCACAGGACCAGAGGAAACAGCCATTCCCAGTGAGAAGAGAGCTTCTCTCAGCTAATTCTCCACTTACCAGCATCTGCTCTGCACCCGAATAATACACACTGGTGAAAATTTTGCCCAATGGAATTACTTTTATTATGACTATGGCCCCCAAAGTGGTAAAATACACATTTATTTATATTTTTAAAAAGATTTTATTTATTTATTTGACAGAGAGAGAGAGCAGGAGAGCACAGGCAGGAGGAGCAGCAGGGAGAGGGAGAAGCAGGTCCCCCACTGAGCAGGGAGCCTGATGCAGGACTTAAATACACATGTAAATGTGTAAATGTCCTAAAATACGCATGTAAAGACATGTTGGCGCTTTGTAAATGTACAGAGTTATAAACTGTGTCAAGGACTTCTAAGGACCCTCCGTGGACATGTAGAGTAGTCATCCCTGAGTTCCATAGATTTACATGCATTCTCAGGGCGCCTGGGTGGCTCAGTGGGTTAAAGCCTCTGCCTTTGGCTCAGGCCATGATCTCAGGGTCCTGGGATCGAGCCCAGCATTGGGCTCTCTGCTCAGCAGGGAGCCTGCTTCCTCCTCTCTCTCTGCCTGCCTCCCTGCCTCTCTTTCCCTGTGTCAAATAAATAAATAAAATCTTAAAAAAAAAAGATTTACATGCATTCTTTCTAATCACTGCAGCTGAATCAGTGATATGCAAGTTACCCACGTGTATGGGCATTAGTTCTTCTAGTGTTTTCAGGGCGTGAGCTTCATTTTGCAAGCTGGAATTTGACACCTGTATGTGTCCCTCTTTCCTTAAATCCCTGCAGTTAGGGCTCCATTAAATAACTCGTTATTATTAAAATTTAAAATTTGGGGGCACCTGGCTGACTCAATAGGTGGAACACATGACTTTTAGTCTCAGGGTTATGAGTTCAAGCCCCACGTTGGGTGTACAGATCACTTAAAAATTAAAAAAAAATCCAGATGCCTGGGTGGCTCAGTCAGTTAAGCGTCTGCCTTTGGCTGGGGTCATGATCCCAGGGTCCTGGGATCGAGTCCTGCATTGGGCTCCCTGCTTGGCGGGAAGCCTGTTTCTCCCTCTCCCACTCCCCTTGTGTTCTCTCACTGTGTGTCTTTCTCTCTCTGTCAAATAAATAAATAAAATCTTTTTAAAAAATAAAAATAAATTTTAAACATTTTAAAAATCTTTAAAAAGTATTTTAAAATTTTGATTAGTCTTAAAGATTTTTATCCCTTTTCTTTCTCAGCACTGGTTGTGGGTTTTTCCTTTTTGCTTAACTTGAGATGTCAGGGTCAAAACAAAAACTCAGTTTTTACTAAGGAGCCTTACAGAATGAAGCAACTTTAATGGCAAATACGAGAAGTGTGAATTGGATTGTTCCTCTTCAGTGGTTTGTGGGATTGTTAAAATTTTTTTTACTTGGGTAGGAGCGGAGGAAACATTAGGACTTTTGTATTTTCTCTCCGTCTCTAGCTTTGATCATTTTCTACAGATTACCGAGTCTGGAGGAGATGCTGTGCTATCAGGGGACCCAGCAGGGTACATGCCCACTGTGAAGACAAACCCAGTAGACCGTCAGAGATGGGGCCATTTAATAATCAAACCATACAACTGTTGCAGGAAGGGTGTCTGGGAAGAAGACTAAGAGGACGTTTTGCACACAGGAGGTCATTAAAGATGTCCTCACAACTAACATCTGCAGAGGAGGGAAGGCAGCTGGGTCGGGAGAGGTTGGCCTGGGCCACAGGTGGACTGAAGGCCTCAGCCAGTCCCGCAACGAGAAGATTCTGGAGCTGGGTGACCCTTTCTATGGGAGGACATGGGGCAGGTCTCTTTAGTCTTGGGTAATCTCCAGAGTCAGACTTCCCTTGTCGTAAATCCATTCTACCAAGCACCCTTCTGATTACATTTCCATTACCTCCGTGGGGTTTTTGTTTGTTTGTTTGCTTGCTTTTGTTTTTGATAAGAAAAGAATGTCCCGTGTAGCTGCACAGGGAAAGGTCTGGACTACCTCAGAGTTTTATCTTTATACTTACTTTACCCCTGTATCATTCCAAAACAGGATTTGAGGTGGCCAGGAGGTAAATACAACTTTGAAAATACTATACTAGCTGCCATTTATTTAGCCCTATTCTAGGCTGTGTGCCTAGCTAATTATTTTACATATTTTATTAACCCTCAGAACAACCCTGTGAAGGAGGTCCTATTATCTTATAGGTGAGGACAACTGTTGCAGGTAGGGTGTCTGGGAAACAGACCAAGAGGGAGATTTGTACAAAGGAAGTTTATTGAAGAGGCTCTTGGGATGACTACCTGCCGAGGAGGGAAGGAGGGCCGCTGGATGGGGAGAGGCTGGCAAACCGCAATGCAGAAGAAGGTTGGACTGGTCCCAAGTCTGTCGTTTTAACCATTCGGTCCTATGGAGGATGAGGGGGAAATAAGACGAAACCAGATGGGTAGGGCCCCTATCTAAAAAATGCATGCCCCGCAGTCCCGCAGTCACTGTCAGAGTGCCCCAGAATTGTTCCTAACTTCCTCGGGCAACAGCAGGGAAAGAAACACAATCAGGCACCAGATTCCCAGCAGTGCCTCTGTGGTAAAAGCAAACCCACCATAAAAGAAGTCAGAAGACTGGTTACATTGTGGGAAGGCTACTTACTGACTAAGGCCACTTACTGTTGTGAATCAGGAGCTGATTACAAAAGTTCAAGTATGCCTGACCATTTTAAAAGTCCTCCACTGAAGGTCTGTGAACTTTAGTATATGTACGTTATACTTAAGTAAAATTTAAAAAAAAGTAATAAAAAATCTGATCAACCCAGTTGATCGGAAGACAGTGAGCCTTTTCTGGTCCTGAAGCCCTAGCAAAACGCCCAGAGCCTCAAAAGATAGACATTGTGTGTGATGTGTTGAAGGCCGTCTTCCTTCATAGCTCCTATGATAAGCTCAGTCAGTATTGAATTTCCTGTGACTGTCCATTCTTGTCTCTCAGTGAAGGCAGTGGCATGGTGCTGAAGAATTTAGTGAAGGCTTGAGATGACAGCAGTGTGGTTCCAAGGCAGAGCTCTGGCTTCTCTTTCTCGTTATTGTTACATTGGCATTCATAGCACTCGTGAGGGTTCCTGAATGGCACTGATCTTCCAGCTTTTTCCAACGCAGTCCTGGGTCGGGCTGCCCTGGGGCTTGGGATTAGACCCATTGACATAGGGAAGCTGCCGTTGCTCACACAGCCTGGGAGCACAGAGTGACTCCGTGGTTGGGGAACCTTGGTCCACTTGCCCTGCCCCAACCCAGCTTGCCTGAGACCGCAGTCCCTTGTCTTACCTCACAGACAGTGCCACCAGCCACCAGCCACCAGACTGGAGGTGGCTCAGCTCCAGGGAGCCCCACCCACACAGTGAATGTTGTACAAAGCAGAGACCCTGTCAACAATGGCTCCTCTTCCCCATTCTCTCTCTCTTTGTGGAGGAAGGGGGGTTTCAGCTGAGGAGGGAAGGAAAGGCTCCACTCCAGCCCATAGCTTCACAGTGGTTGTGCGTGGCAGGGTGGGGGAGAGGACCAGGAAGCCCCCAAGGGGGCTGTGACCAGTGTGGTTGCCAGGCAGAGATGCCTGGGATCTGCTAACCTACTCTTCTTCTTCTTTTTTTTTTTTTAAACAGCAGAAATGTATTCTTTTTTTTTTTTAAAGATTTTATTTATTCACTTGACACAGAGGGAGAGATTACAAGTAGGCAGAGAGGCAGGGAGAGGAGGAAGCAGGCTCCCCGCTGAGCAGAGAGCCCTATGCGGGCCGCGATCCCAGGACGCTGAGATCATGACCTGAGCCGAAAGCAGAGGCCTCAACCCACTGAGCCACCCAGGCGCCCATGCTAACCTACTCTTCTGCCATCACTGTGAACCTTGAGTATTAGCCAGCTGGTCAACCGGCAGCCGTCAGGCCTTGTGCTTCATCTGAGCCCAGGCCAACGTGGGCTCTGGAGTTGGTCGACCTGGATTCAAATTCTACCTTACCAGTTGGGCAAATTCCGAACCACTCTAAGTGTTCTCAGCTATACCTTGTGTGTGATGATTACATGAAGGCCCACCTCACTGGATTGTTATAAGGATTCACTGACACAATGTATGCTCAGTACATGATGCAGTGTATGTGTTGAACATGAGTTAGCTATTTGCAGGAATCTATTATCTGCATCGTAATCAGCATAAGAGACAGATAGGCCTCATTATGTAATAGAAGTAGACATAGTAGGGAAGTGAGAAAGCCAGGGTTTGTTTTTCAATAAATAATCATTTTCTTTTTTCATGGTTAAGAAAATGTATGGGAGAGGAAAATAGGAAGTTGTGAGTCAAGGGGTACAGAATTTCAGTTCTGCAAGATGAATAAGCCCTGGAGAACTAATGTACAGCAATATGACTAAGTAAGATTGTTTATATACTTGAGATTTGCTAAGGGAGTAGATCAGAGTATTCTCACCACCAGAAGAAGATGGTAACTATGGGAGGAGAGAGATATGTTAAGTAGTTTAATTGTGGTAAGTATTTCACAGTGTATATGTAAATCAAATTGTACTCCCTAAATATATACAATTTCTTTTTTTAATTAACATGCAACGTATTATTTGTTTCAGGCATAAAGGTCTGTGAATCATCAGTCTTACACAATTCATAGCACTCACCATAGCACATACCCTCCCCAATGTCCATTCCCCAGCGACCCCATCCCCCATCCCCCTCCCTTCCAGCAACTCCAGTTTGTTTCCTGAGACTAAGAGTCTCTTATGTATACAATTTCAAATTGTCAGCTATGGGCACCTGGGTGGCTCCGTGGGTTAAAGCCTCTGCCTTTGGCTCAGGTCATGGTCTCAGGGTCCTGGGATGGAGGCTCACATCGGGCTCCCTGCTCAGCGGGGAGCCTGCTTCCTCCTCTCTCTATGCCTGCCTTTCTGCCTACTTGTGATCTGATCTCTCTCTCTGTGTCAAATAAATAAATAAAAATCTTAAAAAAAAAACAAACAAATTGTCAGCTATACTTCAATAAAGCTGGAAAAAAATGACAGGCTTTTTTTTTTAATGTTCAAAGTAATGCACATTCACACAAAAACATTTAATGAAAAAGAAAAAGAGTTTTAAAAACTACCTGCCATTAACTTTTTGGCATTTTCTTTCTTCCATTCCTTATTAACAATTATACGCATGTGTGCGTATGTATTTGTGTATTTTTGAGCAACTTCCAAATTATTAACTATAGTTATCATGTTGCACATTACATCCCCAGGACTTTATTTATTTTTTAACTAAAAGTTTGTACCTTTTGCCCCACTTCACCCACACACGATTTTTAATTTATTTTTATTTTTCTTAAAGATTTTATTTATTTGAGAAAGAGCAAGTATGAGTTGGGAGAGTGGGGAAGGAGTAGAGGGAGAGGGAGAAGAAGATTCCCCACTGAGCAGAGAACCAGATACAGGGTTCCTTCCCAGGATCCTGAGATCATGACCTGAGCCCAAGGCAGACGCCCAACGAACTGAGCCACCCAGGTGCCCCCCATATATGTTTTCTTAAATAAACTTTTTACTTAAAAAAAATATATATATATTTGATTTACAGAAAAGTTACAAGGATAATACAGAGTTCCCATATAGCTCACACCCAATTTCTCCTACTCTTACCTTACATTGCTGTGGTACATTGTTGTACATAAATGTACCATTTATCACAACTAATGAACCATCATTGAAACATTATTTTTTATAAGTAAGCTTTATGCCCTATGTGGATCTTGAATTCACAACCCCAAGATCAAGAGTCTTGTGTTCTACCAACTGAGCCAGCCAGGTGCCCTGATACATTACTCTTAACTGAAGTCCATACTGAATTTAGATTTTTTTGTTTTTATGTATATTCCACTTCTGTTCTAGGATTTCATCCAGGAAACCACATTACATGTAGTGATCACGTCTTGTTAGGCTACTCTAGAATGTAAGAGTTTCTCAGACTTTTCTTGTTTTGGTGAACTTGACAGTGTTGAGGACTCCTGGCTAAGTATTTGTAATATTTTTCACTTGGCATTTATATGATGTTTTCCTCATGATTAGACTGAGGTTATGGGTTTTGGGGAGGAAAACCACAGAAGTGAAGTGCCATTTTATCACATCCTATCAATGGTACTATTTTATGATTTATCACTGTGGATGTTGACCTTGATCACCTAGTTGAGATATTATTTGTAAAATTTTCTTTTTTTCTGCCCTTTCATTCTATATTCTTTGGAATATATATTTCTTGGGAAGAAAATCACTATGCACAGCCTATACTTTAGGGATAGGAAGTTATGTTCCAACTCCTTGATGAAATAACATCTACATATATTGTTTGGAATTCTGTGTAGGAGGTTTGACTTTTTTCTACTTACCTATTTAGTCAATAATTTACTGAGATCAGTAGTAGGATCTCATGGGTATTTATTTTATACCTGGACTTATAATCCAGTATTATGCCATTTTATTGTTGACATCATTCCAGTTTTGGCTATTGGGAGTTCTTTCAGTTGGCTCCTCTGCCATGGACATATTCTTGCAGGTTTTTCTTTGAGCACTTCCTTACTTTCTGGTACTAGAAGATGCTTCATATTTATGTCATACATTCCCTGCCCCAACCATTTCTCCAAGAAGCCTAGTTTCTTTTTATTGAAGAACGGTATTAGAAACAAAGATCTGGGCACTGGGTGTGCTCAATGTGTCTGGGCATTGTTGCTTCTGGGCCCTTTCAGTGGACAGAATTGAGAAATATACATGTATATACTAATAATTTTTTGAGTGGATTCATTAGGATTTTCTACAGACAAAATCGTGTTACCTACAAATATAGTTTCACTTCTTCCTTTTCAACCCAGAGACTTTTTATGTGTTTGTTTTTCCTTGCCTAATTGCATTAGCTAGAACCTCCAGCATGATGTTGGCTAGGAGTAGTGAGAGTGAACATCTTTGTCTTGTTCCTGATCTTAGCAGAAAGTATTCAGTGTTTCACTACTAAGTATGATGTTAGCTATGAATTTTTTGGTAAATGTTCTTTATCAGATTGAGGTAGTTTCCTCTAGTTTGTTGGGTGTTTTTTGTCATGAAAGGGTGCTGGATTTTGTCAAATGCTTTTTCTGCATCTATTGAGATGATCATGTGGATTTGGTCCTTCATTCTTTTGTTATGGTATATCATATTAATTGATTTTCAGATATTAAGTCAACCTTGCACTCCTGGGATAAATCCTGTTTGGTCGTGGTGTAGAATCCTTTTTACGTGTTGCTGATTTCAGTTTTCAAGTATTCTGTTGAGAATTTTTACATCTATATTCATATGAGATGTTGCTCTGTTTTTTTCTTATAAAGTCTTTTGTTCTGGTATCAGGGTAATACAAACCTCATAGAGTGAGTTGGAAAGTGTTCCTTCCACTTTATTTTTTGGAAGAGTTTGTAAAGAATTGTTATTCATCCTTCTTTAAATATGTGTTAGAATTCACCTGTGAAGCTACCTGGGCCTGAGCTTTTATTTGTGGGAAGTTTTAAAATTACTAATTCAATCTCTTGTTATAAGTTTATTTAGATTTTCTATTTCTTCTTCAGTTAGTTTCAGTAGTTTGTGTCTTTCTAGAAATTTGTCCATTTCATCTAAATTGTCTAATTTGTTGGCATATATTTACTCCCAGTATTGCTTATAATCTTTTTTATTTCTGTAATGTTGGTAGTGATGTTCTCTTACTCCTGAGTTTTATATTTTGAGTGAGTTTTTTCTCTTTTTAAATTTGACCAGTTTAGCTAAAATTTTGTCAATCTTGCTGATCTTTTTCAAAGGACTAATTTTCGTTTGGTTAACTTTATTGTTTTTATATGTATATACGAATCTGTGCATATCCATACAATCATAATTGTTACTATATTATATCCGTCTGTATCTATATTAAGCTAAACATCTTTTGCAATGATGTCTCCGACTTCAAACTTGCAGTGCATGATTCATTCTAGCCTTTCCCCTTGTTTATCTGTGACTTCACACTCCAAGAGTGATCAGTTTGGCTCCCATTATCTGCCACCCATTTACTTATTTGTTCAGTCTCAGTACGTGTGTATGGTGGTTTCAGAATTGTTAACCCATATCCCCATGGGAAATAAGTTTACCAATTAGAGGGCAGTACTTATGTACAGTTCCTTTTGTCTTTAGTTTTCCAATCTTCACTTATTTTCAGAGTAACTGAGTTAAGCATCCACTCTCTTCAGTTAAGTTATATCATATATTTTAATAACAATTAGATTCTTTTATCATAGTTTACATTCTGCTCTGGGATTTCCCTGACTTTTATTTTATTTGTGTACATTAAGGCTGACTTCTTGTGCTATAAAGTTCTTTGGGTTTAAGGTTTAAAAAATGCATAGCCTCATGTGACCTACAGAATAGCTTAACTGCCCTAAAACATAATTCATTTATTTAACCCTCTCCACTCCACTCAGCAGAGAGCCAGACACAGGGTTCCATCCCAGGACGCTGGGATCATGACTTGAGCCGAAGGCAGATGCTTAACTGACTGAGCCACCCAAGCATCCTAGACTATATTTAACTTTATAAGAAACTGCCAATCTGTCTTCCAGAGTGGCTCTACCATTTAGCATTCCTGCCAGCATTGAATGAGAATTGTTATACACCATGACAGAGGACTTTTCAGCTAAAATGACTCCAAATCCAAATTTATGGCCCTCCGTTAATCTTGCTCTTTACTGCTTTGATGGATTGAAAGCCTTGGGAAAACACAGGAAATTAAGGGTGTGCCTGGGAGAGAGATATGGTCCCTTTGATTAATTTTATCAATCTCTTGGCCAAAGGCTAACCTTATAAACACCAGATGTCCAAGGATATTTCATTTTGCTAACAGTAGGGCTATAGTCACAGAGAGGAAAAGGTCTTTCCTCACTAAACTGATAATCTCAACCTCTCGTGTGAGATTTCCCCCAGGCCACGTATATTTTGCATCCCTTCCAATAACCCTTTTGGTACCATGCTATAGGGGACTACAGATAATATAATTCTCAAAAAAATGTTTTAGCTGTCCCTTTTGATTTTGTTTTTTATAATAGGAGATGTATACATTTGGGTTGAATGTCTTAGACTTTCTTATTATCTTTGAATTCCAACTAGAGATGAATCTGAAGATACAGGGGCAAGATACAGGGGCAAATAAATATGGCATCCGTAGTACCTGACAGGACAAATTCGGGGGAAAGGAGGTTAGGATGATCAGTGATGGGGAGAGACACAAGAGAAAGTACTTACCTGGGGAGCAGGGAAGGAGCCCATGGTAGGGGAGGGCCACCTCCGTGGTGGAGAGCCCCCTCGGCTTGAAATGAAAGGGGTAGAAAAGGAGAAAGACACAGGAAGTCAGTTTAGAAAGTCAGGAGGGGAAAACAAAATTGGGGCCTCACCAGAATGGAAGCTGAGAGTGAGAAGCGTAGGGAGAAGAACCCCGGGGTTCAGTTAGTTTAGGAGTGATTCTGACCTTAAGTTTTGACAGCAGCATCAGCAACAGCTAACACGCTAAAAGCCCTTCTAAGGTGCCCATGCCTGTCCTAAACATTTTACTTCATTATCTCATTTAAACCTGTGAGGTGAGGGGTGCCTGGGTGGCTCCGTCAGTTAAGAGTCTGCCTTCAGCTCAGGTCATGATCCCAGGGTCCTGGGATCAAGCCCCACGTCAGGCTCCTTGCTCATCGGAGAGCCTGCTTCTCCCTCTCCCTCTGTCTGCCTCTCCCGCTGCCTGGGCTCTCTTGCTCTCTCTGACAAATAAGTAAATAAATAAAATCTTTTAAAATAATAAATAAATAAACAAACAAACAAACAAACCTGTGAGGTGAGCACCATTTTTCACATTTTATAGATAAGAGATGATTGAGGTTTAGAGAATTTAAGATACTTAGAGATAAGTATGTCTAAACACTTAGCTTAAGTTAAGATTCCAGTCTGGGATTGTTTGGTTTCAAGGCACTTTCTTTTTGTCTGTGAGCTCTTAAACACCTTCTCTGCTTCAGCAGTGGGGTTTCAAAGAGCTCGTAGCCTGCCCAGATCGAACCTTCAGGCCTCACTTCTTCCAGGAGTCACCCACTAGATGCCCCTGTCCAGTCTCCCCTTCTCTGAACCCTCAAAAGCCCTTGCCTAACTTCTCCCTGGCAAACACATCTTGATTTGAGTTCCAGCTTTTGTACTTATTATGCAACTCCTAACTTTTAACAGTCTGCTTTTGCATTTGTTTTTTTCTAATCTTTTTTGTTTTCAAATAGACTTTATTTATTTATTTATTTAAAGTATGCTCCATGTCCAGCATGGAGCCCAACTCGGGGCTTGAACTCACGACCCAAGCTGGGATCCTGGGGTGCCTGGGTAGCTCAGTTGGTTAAACATCTGCCTTGGGCTTGGTTCATGATCTTGAGGTCCTGGGATCTAGCCCTGCACTGGGATGTCTGCTTAGTGGGGAGTCTGCTTCTCCTTCTACCCCCCCTCATTCTTTCTCTCTCTCTCTGATAAATAAATCTTTAAAAAAAAAAAAAAAGACCTAAGCTGAGACCAAGAGTCGGACACTTCACCAACTGAGCCAACCAGGCGCCCCTAGACTTTTTTTTTTAAGATTTTATTTATTTATTTCACAGAGGGAGAGAGATCACAAGTAGGCTGAGAAGCAGGCAGAGAGAGAGGAGGAAGCAGGTTCCCTGCTGAGCAGAGAGCCCAATGCGGGCCTCGATCCCAGGACCCTGAGATCATGACCTGAGCCAAAGGCAGAGGGTTTAACCCACTGAGCCACCCAGGCGCCCTCCCCTATTACTACTTGTTAGTGCAGTTCGTGTCCCTCTTGACCATTTCCTATGCACTTACTTACACATCAGGATACTTCCAGAAACACATTTGGTGTGTCTCAGCCTCCTCACAGCTTAGCCTGATGCTCTGCTGAGAGAAACCATCACAACACAGGCCAAGTATGGTGGATCCTGGCCAAGGTGAAATCCTTGCTTTTCCTCCGGGACAGGGATTTGGTGTGACGTGCTGAGGTTTCGAAGCAGGATGTGTTGATATCTCCTTTCCTTCCTTGTGGAAACCTGAAATTCTCCCAAGAGTGAGCTCTGATGAAAAACAAAAACAAAGATGGAGATGCTGGCATCTGTTCTCTGCGAATCACCAGCAGCACCCATTTTTGTGATCATCTCTGAAACAGGACAATGGGTTTGGAGAAGTTATCCGATGAACAAGCTGGTTTTGTCTGAGTCCAGGACAACACTGATGCCAAAGCTCCACTCAATAAACATTGATCGAGTGCCCATCAGGTGGCTCTGGGGGAGAATCCCCACAAGTATCAGAACTGTCCCCAATATCTGTAAAACACGGTGTCCCTGAGCAGGGAAGACAGGAGACAGGGGCACCAGCTTCCGGGGGGAGGATGTTAGGTTTGATTGATTGAATCTGAGTGTGTTATCCTGATGCAGGTGTCCACGGGCCTCTGGGAATAAAGAGCTGGTGCTTAGAGAGAGAGAGGACACAGTTTGGTATTTGTACAGTGAGCAGAAGGATCTCACTGTAGAGATCCAGGTAAGAGCATGTGGGCGCCTGACCTTCAACTCATCGTGTACTTTCTCTGAGGTAATTCACAGCATTTGGGGGTCTGTTGCCTGGCTCATTTTTATAAAACTTCTTAGAATTTAGATAGTGATGAAACGCTTCCATAGGTCCACTCTACTGGCCATTTGTCTATTTTAAATGGTACCTAAATATGAAAAAAAGGACGCTTCTCGTAAATGTTTTAAGGGTTTCTGATGCTGTCGAAGTGGAATAATAGACTTCTGGAAGATGGATAAGGGATCAGAGGGAACTCAAAGGAAGCGTCCTGAGGCAGCTGTTCGTTCCTGGGGCTCGGCACAGTGCCTGACCCACAGTAGATCCTCCATAAACATTCATTAAATACACCATAAATAAAATGAGACGAATGGGAACATGAACCCATAAAGGCTCGCTCATTGACAGAGGTTCTCTCTATTTTGTGAACACATGGAAAATCAGAAGTATCCTTCAGACAGGGAGTAGGGACTCGACAGATGGCCCCAAAACAGGCTCAGGATCAGAAACAGGATGAGGAGAGTGCCTGGGTGGCTCAGTTGGTTAGGCATCTACCTTCAGCTCAAATCATGATCCTTAAGTCCCCGGATGGAACCCTGCATCGGACACCCTGCTCAGTGGAAAGTCTGCTTCTCCCTCCCTCTCTCTCTCTCTCTCTTTGTTGCTCCCCCGACTTGTGGTCTCTCCTCTCTCAAATAAATAAATAAATAAATAAATGAATAAATAAATAATATTACAAAAAAAAAAAAAGAAAGAAAGAAAGAAAGAAAGAAAGAAAAGAAACAGGATAAGGTAATAGAGTCTTTCTTGCAGAGGGAGCTGATACCATGGAGACAAGCCCAGATCAGTGTCCCTGCCACTCAGGCAGGATGATGGGTTAGGGTTATTCATGACCCAATCCAGTGGCTGTGCTACATAGCCAGAGAGAGATGGGTCAGGGCAAGGGCTGGCCTTCCAGGAGCTAACGGCACAGAGATATCCAGACGGGCTGAAGCAGTGTCTGTGGGCTCAGGCTCTGAGGGCCTTGGGAGGTCCAGAGACACCTCAGGTCCAGGCTACTCCGGGCAGAAAGGATAGTGTTGAGAGCCCATTCCCAGGCAAGGGCCAGCAATGTCAACCAGCCCCCGCTGTTCCACATGTGAGTGTCCTTGTGACAGAAGCCTACCCCCCTCTTCTTCCTCACAGAGGTGAAAAAAAGGCAGCAGGTCAAGGCTGGTGCCCCACTCCAGCCAACCTTTATTAGACTCCAAAATTAGGTTTCCAGGGGTGCCTGGGTGGCTCAGTCATTAAGTGTCTGCATTCAGCTTAGGTCATGATCCCAGGGTCCTGGGATGGAGCCCCACATCAGGCTCCCTGCTCGGTGGGAAGCCTGCTTCTCCTTTCCCACTCCCCCTGCTTGTGTTCCCTCTCTCGCTGTGTCTCTCTGTCAAATAAAATCTTAAAAAAAAATTAGTTTTCCAAATGCACACACTCTGTAGTCTGTTTCATTTCTTGTGAGTGTGTGAATGGGTTGGAGGGGGGCAGGGAGCAGGGATTTAGTATCTCAGTAAGAGTTTTTGTTTGTTTGAAGGGGTGGGGTGATTCATGGTGGTGGTTGAGCATTTTCGACAAATCCTCCCATTGCTCTAGCCCTGGCTGGGTCTGCCAAGAGAGGGAGTTTCCCCGGGGGAAGCCTGCAGGGACTGGCTATTCGGCTGCCCTTGGCTGGAATACTTAGTGAAATTCACAAGAGGTCATTCCTCTAATTGAGTTTCAGAAACTCAATCTTATCAGCTCACCTATGGTGGTGAGGAAATCCTCTACCCAAGGGCACGAAACACTGATTCACCAGGCTTATTTATTAATTTGTGTAGAGCTGGCAAGGTTGAATCTTTGAACTGAGGAGTTAGGATGAGCAGGTTGTTTGGCAATCTTAGCATCCCAGCAAAGGAGCTGAATGGTCTTCGGGGCTGTTTTATTGATGCTGTGATAGCCCCAGGAACTGCCCTTGTCCACTGACAAGCTTTGTAAAATATAGGCCACCACAGTAACCAGAAGAGCTGCCAGGCAGAAACCATTTTCTTTTCTTTTCTTTTCTTTTCTTTTCTTTTCTTTTCTTTTCTTTTCTTTTCTTTTCTTTCTTTCTTTCTTTCTTTCCTTTTTTAAAGATTTTATTTATTCATTTGACAGAGAGATAGAGAGCACAAGTAGGCAGAGCAGCAGGCAGAGGGAGAGGGAGACGCAGGCTCTCTGCGGAGCAGGGAGCCCGATGTGGAACTCGATCCCAGGACCCTGGGATCATGACCTGAGCCGAAGGCAGCGGCTTAACCGACTGAGCCACCCAGGCACCCAGAAACCACTTTCAAGCCAGCTGGCCACAGTGTGCCCGGCCTCTGGGAAGCAGTTAATGGAAAACCTCTCTTTCCTCTACCATCAGCTCTAAAGCCCAGCAGCCTGGGCATCATCAGGGAGTGTGTTAGAAATACACAGCCAAGTCACAGGCCCCCCACTAGGACCTTCTAAGTCAGAATCTGCATTTTAAGAGACTCTGCCTGGAGGAACTCTTGTGCACTTTAAGGTTTAAGAAGCCCCAGGCTAGAGTCTAACTTCATGGCGGTTTGATTCATCTCAGCACCTGCAGGGAACCTGCCTTTCACTTCATAAAGTCAAGGCAGGACCTTGGATCTAAACCTGAAATGCAGACAGCCCTGGGCTCTGTAGGAATGCCTCCCGTTCCCTGGGTCCTCTTTGCCTTTGGAGCTCTCCACTGCCATTGCTTACCTTGGAGTCTCGTGTTGGACTTTATTACACAAGCCAGTGGGTCCCTTCAAATGCTTCTTTGTTTGAATCCCCTCTCAGAAGCAGTAATCTGAGGAAGTTTAGAGGTGGTTTCTCATGACTACATTTTAGCTTGGCTGCTTTCCACTTACCTGGTTGTGGGCTGTGGACCATCATCTCATCAGCTCATTCAAAACCTCACTCTAGCATAGGTTACTTCTAGGAAGCCTTCTGAGAGATAGTTATCCCAGACACCCCGCATCTAGTGAGCTTGTCTTTATCTTTTGGGGTCTTTTAGGGGCTCCTGGGTGGCTCAGTTGGTTAAGTGTCTGCCTTCGGCTCAGGTCATGATCTTGGGGTCCTGGGATCAAGCCCTGTGTCCACATCGGGCTCCCTGCTCAGTGGGGAGCCTGCTTCTTGCTCTCCCTGCTTGGACTCTCTCTCGATAGCACACTCTCTCAAAAATAAAGAAATAAAATCTTAAAAAAAAATTTTGGGGGGTTTTTTATTTTGTGCCAGTAACATCAAATTCAATTATAAACTGGACTCAAATCTTCTGAAGACGGGTATGGTTATAAGGTCCAGGCTGGAGCCTGGCAGTAAATTACTCGGAGCACAAAGTTTCAACCAGCTGCCTGTTGGACTGTATTTCAAAATTCCAACCTGAGATGTAGCAAAAGGTGGTTTTAAGCTAGAAGACCTCAAAGATCTCAAGCTAGGCTATGCCATTTAAACACTGTGGCACTCTGGGGCACCTGACTGGCTCAGTCTGTGGAGCACATGACTCTTGATCTCGGGGTGGTGAGTTTGAGCCTCGTGTTGGGTATAGAGATTACTTAAAAATAAAATCTTGAGTAATAATAACAATAACACGTGTGGCACTTGAAGCCAATTTTTTTAAAAGATTTTATTTATTTATTTGACAGAGAGAGAGAGAGAGAGAGAGAGAGATCAGATCACAAGTAGGCAGAGAGGCAGGCAGAGAGAGAGGGGGAAGCAGGCTCCCCGTTGAGCAGGGAGCCCGATGCGGGCCTCGATCCCAGGACCCTGGGATCATGACCTGAGCCAAAGGCAGAGGCTTTAACCCACTGAGCCACCCAGGCGCCCGAAGCCAATTGTTTTATATTCTTTGCACTTCCGCTTGTTCACCTACAAGATTGGTGTGGTGTCTGTTTCACAGGATCGTTGGGAGGCTGAGATTTGCTGTCACAGCATAAGCCCCAGCCCAGTCCCTGGACAGGGCCTGGGCTCAGTGATGTTGGTAGACTGACAGACACATGGAGCTCTGGAGTTCCGGCTCGGGGACACGGCTTCCCTACCATTTAGGGAAGGGTGTGAGATGAACTGGGGAAGCCAGGCTAGTCCTCACAGATGTAACCATTGTAGGATTTCTTTTCCTTAGTGGCCGCAGTTCTTGTTCATGCCACTTGGAAGAATGAAGAGGTAGACCCAACAAAGAGTGGTGGGCAGCAAAGCAGAGTTTATTGGGCGATAGTGCAAAGCTCCTGAAGAGGGAGGGGACCCCAGAGGGGAGCCGATTTGGCATTTAAATCTAGGGAGTTTTACGGGCTCCTTGTGTGGGCTGTTTTTAATCTGATTAACCCTGCCTGTGCATGTCACTCCATCAGGGTTTTGTCACCTACCTCTTGGGGGGGAAGGGAAGGAGGGAAGGCTCCTTTCAGGGTGGTGTTTTGTAGGGGAATCTAAAGGGCATGCCAGCAGGCAACCAGATCAAGCTCTTTGTTTAAATACCCCACTGGCTGTTGAGCTGGCCCCCCTGGGTCTAGGTTAGGACACCCAAGATCATTCCCTTCCTTTCGGTCACATTCAAGTTGTCTGTAAGTCCTCCCAATAAGAAGACTTAGACCTGGGGCACTGAGTAAAGCCTAGAATAACAGAATGGGGTCTTTTTCCTTTTAAGGGTAGTTTCCTCTTAGGACAGGGGGCCCCTTGTCCCTGCCTGCCTTTCTCCTGACGATCCTTCATCATAACCACCAAAATGTTACTGCCGTGACCACATTTCCATGTACGAGAAATACAAATTTTGGCAGAGTCATTTTCCAAACCAAGGGCACACTTGTCTACTTGGGTCTATTAAGCTGAAGAAACCAAAAAGTTTCTGATGACATGGCATTTTTCCTGAACACTGGATTAGCTGACTTGGGATTTAGATTTAATCGTCTGATTCCAAGTGCTTTCTTTACACACATGTTCTTCTCCCTGTTTATGTCAGCAGCCACCCAGCATGCTATGATGTCCTTTCAAAGGCCTCTTTTTAGCCTTTAAAAAAATATCCTCAATTTAGATAATGTTCGGCCCCATGGCATACAGTTTATCAGAAGTATTATTGTTTAAGATGCCAGATGTACACCAGAGAGGAAGAGAAACTCAAACACACGTGAAAGAATTGCAAACTACAGATGTTGAAAGGAGGAAGATAAAAATAAGAAAAACTAAACTGACTCACTGGTATTTTGGAAACAAAGTTAATGTAATTCTTTGAATTCAGTAACCCTCCTCATCGAAGGTAGTATATGTTGGGAGAATTTAAAGAAACCAGGATTGGGGCCCCTGGGTGGCTCAGGCGGTTAAGCATCTGCCTGGGATGGAGCCCCACATTGTGTCAGGCTCCCTGCTTAGCTGAGAGTCTGCTTCTCCCTCTGCCTGTTGCTCCCCTTGTTCGTGCTCCCTCTCTCTGTCAAATGAATAAATAAAATCTTAAAAAGAAAGGAAGGAGGGAAGAAAGGAAGGAGGGAAGGAAGGAAAGAAAGAAGGAAGGAAGGAAAGAAAGGAGGGAAGAAAGAAAGAAAGAAAGAAAGAAAGAAAGAGAGAAAGAAAGAAAGAAAAGAAAGAAAAGAAAAGGAAGGAAGAAAGAAAGAAAGAGAGAAAGGAAGGAAGGAAGGGAAAGAAAGAAGAAAGGAAGAAAGAGGGAGGGAGGGACGGAAGGAGGGAGGGAGGGAGGAAGGAAGGAAGGAAAGAAGGAAGGAAGGAAGACAGAAAGTGAAAGGAAGGAAGGAAGAGAGAGAGAGAAAGAAAGAAAGAAAGAAGAAAGAAAGAAACCAGGATCTTGGAAGGACAATGTGAGCACACTGCAATTCTGTTAAACATGTACCTGATTGTCTGGAGCATCAGTTATACTACAAAATCTCATGTTTAGAATATCTGAGATTTCTTCCTCAACCCGAATATGAATCCAAATTTTGAAATGCAATTAAAACTGAAATGAAAAATAAATGGATCCCCCTAAATGGATCTTCTCAAATTGTCCTACTTGGACAGTCTCAGAACTTATTTTATTTTACGATTTTATTTATTGGGGTGCCTGGGTGGCTCAGTCAGTTAAGCGGCTGCCTTTGGCTCATGTCATGATCCTGGGGTCTTGGGATTGAGCCTCCTCATCAGACTCCCTGCTTAGCGGGGAGCCTGCTTCTCCCTCTTCCTCTGCCTGCTGTTCTCCCTACTTGTGCTCTCTCTCCATCTCTCTGTCAAATAAATTTAAAAAATCTTAAAAAAACGATTTTTAAAATTTATTTGACAGAGAGAGAGAGAGCTCAAGCAGGAAGAGTGGCATGCAGAGGGAGCAGCAGGCTCCCCACTGAGCACGGAGGTCAACACAGGGCTCGATCCCAGGACCCCGGGATCATGACCTGAGCTGAAGGCAGATGCTTAACCGACAGAGCCACCCAGGCGCCCCTCTGAACCTCTTTGAATAGAGATTCTGCTTAGGGAGAAGTCTGCAGTGCCACATGTAAGTCAGTATGTGCCACGATTAGATTCATAAAGAGATGGTAGAGTGGGGTTGTTAAGGGTTGGGTTCAGAAGCTAGATCGCCTAGGTTATCACCACTTATTAGCCATTATGACCTGGGCAAATTTTTTAACTTCTGTATAATGCCAATTTTCACACCTGGACAATAAGGATAATATTAACTCTTTTTTAAAAGATTTTATTTATTTATTTGATGCAGATAGAGAGGTCAGATCACAAGTAGGCAGAGGCAAGTGGAGAGAGAGGAGGAAGCAGGCCCCCCACTGAGCATGGAGCCCGATGCGGGCCTTGATCCCAGGACCCTGAGATCATGACTTGAGCCAAAGGCAGAGGCTTTAACCCACTGAGCCACTCAGGTGCCCAAGGATAATATTAATTCTTATTTTTAAGGATTGTTGTGGGGAATTACATGAACTAATACTGTAAAAGGATTAGAATTGTTTCCAGCATCCATAGATGTTCCATAAATCTTAGTTAGCTGTTATCTTCTGTCATCATTTAGTGCTAATGGCAAGGGTGTTCCAGTCAAGTAGGTGAGACTCTTTTCCATCATGAGCTGGCTAGCCTGGTCATAAACTGGGACACAGTCTATGTACAGTGTAGCAGACTGCAACGATATCTAGATACCACATTATCCATGGAAATACGGCCTACTAGTACAATTAGCTAGTATACTGCAAACCTAGATTTTGAACTCAGGTCTCTCTGCTCCAATGGCCAATCTGTTCCCATTGAACCCTGTTGAAAGTTCAACATGAGTGGACAATGTGCAGTGACTGTTACAGTAGTGTATGGGGTGGCAGAGGGATGGCATTTGTAAAGGCTGGAGCCTCCAGAACAGAAGAATGTGACCCAGTTCCACCCAGATTGGGCAAACCATGCTTCCAAAAGTGACCGGTGGGTGGGGAGACGTGGCATTGTCCTGTGGTAGTACTTAGAAGGGATTAGCACACGTAGTCAAAGAAGGAAGGCAGCTGTGGACATGAGTGCAATCCTCAAGCAATAACAAATTTATAAAGTAGAGGGAGAAAGAATTCAGTTTAATAATACAATAAAAGCTTTCTAACCGTCTGAACTATTCCAAGCTCTCTGCTTTGGGAAGCAACTGATTTGCACTCCTTGGAAAGGTTAAGGAAAAGTTAGATAAGCACTCGGTAGGGTGGAGTAGTAGGGTTTTGTTCAGTGAATTCAATGTAAATTTACTGAACATCTATCTATTCTAGGCCAGGGCTGGTATAAGAGTCAAAATTCTTTCCAAACTCAAAGGTCTATTTTGTCCAGATGAAACAAAATAGAACCTCATATCCTGCTCAAAACTCCAACTGAGACCATTGTACTCATTGGCATAAATGTCCTTACAATCAATTTAAAAGTTAATTATGTTTCTTTCCTTGGCCCGAGTAACTGTTGTCAACTTGCTATAAAATAGGGACACACTCTTCCATATTAACCTGGGTATTGCTCCTGTTCCAGGTTGCCCTGTGTAAGCTTCCTTTTAGTACAGGGGAAACAAAAAATAATTTAGTCAGCAGTATTAGGACAGGAGACTGAAGGTTCCCAAGTACATTTTTAAAGAAAAAAAAATGCAAAGGAAAATGGAAAATAGTACCAACCTCAAATACGTGAGCTGACAGTCCACCTCCATTCTGTGGAAAGCATCCTGTTCCAATGTGCAGAGGTCCATATTTTTATTTTATGATTCTGGTTCTAAAGTGATCACCCTAGGCTTGGGGGCTCCAAGGTAAAGAAAATGGTTACAGTTTGTCAAAAAGGAGTTGTGGTCAGAGTCGAATGTAGGTTCCAGTGGCTTCTGTGGCGGTTGCTGTGAGGACCTACTATGTGACAGGCAGAGCTCTGCCGTGATTGACCAAAGTGTGTGCCAGGATTTGCCAGCATGCGAAAAGACGTTATCTGTGTTTTCTAACTCTGTCTCCTAACTCATAAAACCTCAATCAATATTTGCTGAAGTGTAGGGTGTTAGAAAGTTGAAACAGCGGGCAAAGTAACAGGGAGAAACCTTGGGAGTTGAAATTTAACTTTGCATAAGTCATTTGTCCTTTTCACTAACCAGGATTTTGCTCTGAGACAGGAGATGGCCTCTGACTGTGGTTTTCCAACACAGGTCACAGCCCATTGAGAAATCAATTGAATGGGTTGAAATCAGCATTTAAAAAATTAAATGGAAAATTCCAGAGTGTTTTGCACATGGCAAAGATACTATTTCATGAAACTCTTATTTCATGTAAATACACACACACACAAACACACATATGCATATACACACATATACTGAGTTGTGGAGTAAAATGGGTGTTTTATCATTGAGTGCTGTCAAAAATATTTGACCCTAAGAGACCCCATTTAGCATTTGGACCCCAGATAGGAATCCAGAAAGAGCAAATGATTTTAGATCTTCTATTACTGAGTTGGCATAGTAATGTTTTTTTTAAATTGTGACAAAAATATACATAACATAAACAGATCAGTGTTTCTAAATGGAAGGAACAAAATATGAAAACTAAAAAACCTCCCACCTCCAATTTACATCAACTTGTAGGTTTAGGTTTACAGTGCCTTACCCCCTCCCCTACTCACCTTTGTTTTTTTTTCCTTCCTAAGATCCTGGTCTGTAAGTAAGGTGAGAGGTGTATGTTTTGACTTTGAACTTGGGGGCCAAGCAGCCTAAGTTCCCTTTTGCATCTGGACCTGAGTTAAGGAGGAAAATGTGTTTACATGCAACTGTACTTTTACATTACAAATTGATTACCATAAGAGACTTCTAATCTCATAAAACAAACTGAGGGTTACTGGGGGGTGGGAGGGTAGGGATAGGGTGGATGGGTTATGGACATTGGGGAGGGTTTGTGCTTTGGTGAATGCTGTGAAAGATGTAAGCCTGATGATTCACAGACCTGTACCCCTTGGGCAAATAATAAAAATAAAATTAAAAAAAAAATTTAAAAAAAAACAAAAACAAAAACAAAAACAAACAAAAAAAAAGAGTTCTGCTTTTATTTTTACTTGTATTTAACATTTGCATCCTTGTTCTCTGTCCTTTAAGTATAAATTCCATTTCCCCAGCTACCTTGTCTTTTCAAGGGTATAGATTTGCTTCATATCTGCCTACACACCTTTGCCTGACACACACCACCACTATAATAAAAGTCAATAATGATGGTAATTAATTACCTTTTCTTCTCAACCATTATTAGTAATGAGTCATTTTTTTTTTTCTGGAATCAGGGCACCAAAAGTCGTTAAAGACAGTTTTCTTTTTCTTAAGCAATAGTTACTTAGAACTTTACCGTTTCCAGGCTTCTCTCCGTCTGGCCACATTTACTCACTTGGCTAGGGCTCTGAACTAGCAGCACCTTATATTTGCATAACCATGTCGGTTAAGGAAATTTCTACTTTTTCATTCACTGGCAAAAGAAATAAAAGGCTGTTATCTCCATGTAGCCAGGGGGAAACTGAGGCAAGGAGCCTTTAAGCCCACGTTTCTGTATCACAATTAGTAACCACCCCGAGGCCAGCTGCTGATTTATAGGCTGGGATGGGTTTTCTGGTTTCTTTTTACATGCAGTTTCTCCCTCACCAAATAGCAAAGCTTTGGCTTTCATCTCCAGGTGAAGAAAAAAGGGAAAGGGGGAGAATTTTACAGCCAATGACTCCTGTACCCCTTCTTTCACGAGTAATTTTCTGGAAGTAGCTGTCAGGTATTTCTGTGGAGTAGGATATTTTAACTATGGCATGCCACAGGCTCATTCTCATTTCTGAGCCTTCAGGCAAGTCATTCTCCTAGGGTGAAGGTCTTATTTCTTCCTTTGCATTAACCTAAAATCCTACACTGATCTGCAGACATCTTCTTCCATGTTGCTTTCCTGCCTGACACTGCTCCATCCCACCCAGGCTGACTCAACCAATGTGCCAGTTTTACTGTGTGTTTTTAGGAGCTTGCAACCGTCTTTTTTTTTTTTTTTTTTTTTTTTTTAGGATTTTATTTATTTATTTGAGCTAGAGAGAGAGTGAGAGTGAGAGCACCGGGCCAGGAGACAGAGGTAGACCCAGGTAGGGAGAAGGAGGAGCAGGGAGCCTGATGCAGGGCTCCATCCCAGGATCCTGGGATCATGACCTGAACCTAAGGCAGATGCTTAACAACTGAGCCACCCCCGCGCCCTAGGGTTTGCAACTGTCTTATTGCATTTAAACCCACAGAAAATCTGCAAGGCAGGTTTTTTAAATCCCATTTTAAAGATTTATTTATTTATTAAAGAGAGAGGGAGAGGCAGCAGGAGAGGGGCAGAGGGAGGAGAGAAGTAGACTCCCCACTGACTACTGAGTCTGACATGAGGTTCAATCCCACAACCCTGAGATCACTACCTCAGGAGAAATCAAGAGTCGGTCACTTAACCAACTGAGCCACCCAGGCACCCCAATTCCATTTAATGCTGATACCCAGGCTCATGAAAGTTGAAAACTCTTGTTCCTTGACTCTGTGCTCTTTCTCCCAGACCCCAAGGGCTTTTTTTTTTTTTTTTGGTAAGTACATTGTACATTCTTCTCCAACCTCCAGTTTCCTTTATGCAAAATTCTGATATACATGACTTAAAAAAATTTCTGTGTACCTTTTGGAGGAATGTGAAGAGGGGCAGATATGTGATCCCAAAATATACTGTTTGCGCATGTGGATTATTTTGAGCTGAAGGCAACTGAGACCTGCAGGCTCAAGAGAAATGTTTGTCCTTGCCCTAACTACTGTGAAGAATCTAAACTGGGGCTCTTACCCAGAATAAGAGTTATTACCAGAGATAAATTTTGTCTGAATAAGCCATCTGTAATGGCAGGGCAAACGTTTAATTACTAAACATCTGCTCTTCTTACAGGCCTGTGAATTATCCTCCCTTTGAAAGCCTCAGGCCCCTATCCTATTCCTTAGCTCTGGATGGCATATAAGCCTCAGTTGTTCAACTTGTCCTTGGGTCTTATATTTTAATGGGGCTCCCGTATATCCATAATCACATTTGTTTTTCTCTGGTTAATCTGTTTTATATCAATTTACCAGCCAAAGCACCTAGAAGGAGAGAGGAAAAAATCTTCCTTTCCCCCAAGCTGCAAGAATTTGAGTTCTAGTGTGAATTTTAGTCTGAAGAAGGTTGGAAGTTGAATAATAGCCAGTTCAGTTATGCCAGATAGTTTAAATAAAAGTTAGTTACCAAAAACTTATTTCATTGCGAGCATCCAAATTACTGGGTCTCCAGAAGCAGGAGATAATGCTATGTAATAACGGCAACAACAATGAAGATCAGATTAAAAAAAATAAAATATTTGAACATTTGTATGGAATACCAGACAATGCAGAATTGTCTCTCAAAATGTATAGATTCTGCAACAAAGCAAGAGAAATTTATATTCATCTACTTGAAATTGCAGGAGAGGGAGACCCTGCAAAGCTTCTAGGGAGAAAGAGATAGGAAAAGAAATTTAATTACACAGTGCTCATAATTACTAATAAGAGGTATGAAATTAAAAATATAATTGACATGCTCTTTAAAGTAGTGTCTTCTTTATTGTTTCATCTTAGTGACTGTAAATTTTTTTCGTGGTTTATTTTATATTATTTTTTTATCATGGTAACTGTACTCTTTATTTAATCCCCATCCCCTGTCCTCCCCACCCCACCTCCCCTCTGGTAACTATCAGTTTGTTCTCTATAGTTAAGAGACTTGGTTTGTCTCTCTTTTTTCCTTTGCTCATTCATTTTGTATTTTAAATTTCACATATGAGTGAGATCAGATGGTATGTCTCTCTCTTATTTTGCTTAGCATTATACGCTCTAGTTCAATCAGTGTTGTTGTAAATGGCAAGGTTTCACTCTTTTTTTTTTTTAAAAGATTTTATTTATTTGGCGGAGAGGCAAGCAGCAAGGAGGAAGCAGGCTCCCTGCTGAGCAGGGATCCCGATGTGGGGCTCGATCCCAGGACCCTGAGATCATGACCTGAGCTGAAGGCAGAGGCTTAACCCACTGAGCCACCCAGGCGCCCCAAGGTTTCACTCTTTATGGCTGAAAAATATCCCATTGTATCTATACCACATCTTCTTTAGCCATTTATCTATCAATGGACACTTGGGCTGCTTCCATAATTTGGCTATTGTAAATAATGTAAATAATGCTGCAATAAACATTAGGGGTATGTGTAGCCCTTTGAATTAATATTTTTATTTTAATTTTTTAAAGATTTTATTTATTATTTATTTGAGAAAGAGAGGAAGGGAGAGAGTGAGAACATGAGAGGGGAGAAGGTCACAGGGAGAAGCAGTCTCCTCATGGAGCTGGGAGCCTGATGAGGGACTCCATCCCGGGACTCCGGGATCATGACCTGAGCTGAAGGCAGTCACTCAACCAACGGAGCCACCCAAGCGCCCTGAATTAATACTTTTATAGTTTTTGGTAAATACCAGTGGTGGTGCCATTGTATGGAATACCAGACAATGCAGAATTGTCTCTCAAAATGTATAGATTCTGCAACAAAGCAAGAGAAATTTATATTCATCTACTTGAAATTGCAGGAGAGGGAGACCCTGCAAAGCTTCTAGGGAGAAAGAGATAGGAAAAGAAATTTAATTACACAGTGCTCATAATTACTAATAAGAGGTATGAAATTAAAAATATAATTGACATGCTCTTTAAAGTAGTGTCTTTATTGTTTCATCTTAGTGACTGTAAATTTTTTTCGTGGTTTATTTTATATTATTTTTTTCATCATGGTAACTGTACTCTTTAATCCCCTAGGGTATTTTTTGTTTTTGGTAAGTACATTGTACATTCTTCTCCAACCTCCAGTTTCCTTTATGCAAAACTACCCCTAGGGTAGTTCTATTTTTAATTTTTTGAGGAACCCCCATACTGTTTTCTACCATGGCTGCACCAGTGAATGTAAATTTTTTAATTTGGATTTTCAACTGTTCCCTCCCGACCATGGTCTCCTAATTCCATTTCTCCATATGGTTGTAAGATTTTCACCTGGATTCTAGCATTGTTTGTTAAGATCCCAGCAGTCAAGGAGGAGGAGAAGAGACTCGTCCGGCAAATTGTTTGAATTTCGGCCTGAAAGCGAAATTGTCTGAAGGCAATTGTCTGAAGGCGGCCCCTCCACAGCTAATCCATATGCATCCCGTTCCTCGATTTCACTTCTCCCTGTGTAGATCCACTAAGATGCAGTGAAGCTGCTGGTTATAAGATTTAAAAATATTTCTCCCTGGGGAGAGATTTTAAAGAACGGGGCCAAAATGAAGGGCCGTGTGCAAACCCCGTGTTATTTCCTTTAATACACTGCAGAATAGGGGAAAGCGCCGGAGCCTGAAGCCAGGAAACGGATTTGCATTTTAAAAGGACTGTCCTGTGTCTCTCGGGGCTGACCTGGAAAGCGCTTTATCTGTAACCCTTTTTTGGCCCCGGCTCCTTTTCTGGCTTTGTAGCTGTTCGTCTAATCTCCCTCCCTGGACTACAAATTACCGCCCAGAGGCGGGGAGAGGGTGTGGATGTTGATGGGTTTAAAAAGTGACAAGAATCCTATTTTATTTGTTATACACAACACAACTCTGTGATAACAGTAACGGCAATGAAGAGAAAAGTTCATCTAGAACTCTATCCCCTTAATAAATCTCACTTGTTTCTATTTTCCCTTTCATTCCTTCTTGCATTAAACATTATGCAAAGTACTGTGCCAGTCTTGGTCCTTGTGCAGCTTTTACACATCCTGGGTACAAATTTGTATTTTGCTTTTTTTTTCCTTTTTGCTTATCCTAAATTTCTGAGGCTGCAAAATGCATACAACATGGCGTTAGTGGCTCCTTAATATTCCAACAAGGACCTCCGCTTTAAGGAATTATTTCCGCGTATGTATCCAACCTTTAGGAGTGAACGTCAACACCGTTTGCCTTTGCACTGCAGGGCCTGGAGGTCGGTCAAGGTTAGACTGCGGGATCCGGGTAGCAGCGCTGCAGCCGACGTGCGAGCCGCAGCGGAAGGCGGCGAGGGAGAAGCCAGCGCGCGGATCCCACCGCTCCTCGCGGCACCTGCAGTCTTGGCGCCTTTTTTGCCCGACCACGCCCCGCCNNCCCCGCCCCGCCCCGCCCCGCCGCGCCCCGCGCGCCTCACACACTAGCGGAGGGTCCGCGTCCCGATGCGTGTGCACCCCTCGCCCCAGGCAGTGCATGGCCAGGGCACCTCTTGGGTGTACGTGAGACAGGAAGTGACGCAAAGCCGGGGGGGTGGAAGAGGGTGGGGCCAAGCTATAAACAGCCGGTTGGGGGCGAACATCCCCCAGAGAGCGTCTGCTTCGGCCTGTGGCGGGCCTGGCGGTAGCGGCCGGAGGGGGTGTCTGTGTGAGTGACGCGCCGATGCTAGAACCCCGCTGGCCCCCCGGGCCTCTCCACAGCCTGCAGGGCGGGTTCGAGCGTTCTCCGGCGCGGCCCCCTGGGTGCTGTCCAGCAGCGTCCGGGAGCCGCAGGGGGCGCGGGGAGGGTGCGGCGGCTTCTGAGAGGGGCGGGCGGGTTGGAGCGGGGTCCGCTTGCGGGTCTGGAAGGGGCGGCGGCGGCGCGGGGAGCGGGCTGCAGGTGCAGCGAGGTGGAGCCGCTGGGCGGAGGAGGGCTCTCCTCTATGTCTTTTTCTGTGCCTTGTCGTCTCGGTCACGGAGCGGCGAATGGTTTCTCCCTTAGGGCGCGGAGGGCGAGGTTTGGGGTACCCCACTGACACTCTGAGCCCCGCCATTCTGCTTCCGGTTCCTCAGGCCACCCGGATCCCTTGTCCTCACTAGCTCGTCCTTAAAAGATGCGGGATCTCATGGGACGGCCCTAGGCCGCGGGCGCGGGAGTGCGAGCCACGCTGCCGCAGCGGCGACCCGCTCTGCGGGGAGCACGTGGCTGCTCCGGGAAGTGGCCTCGGGGAACTGCTGTCGGGGTGCGTGGGTGACCTTGAGCTTGTAGCCCTTCGCTCTCGGGGCCTACCCGGGCCCTGGTCTCACTGCTTGAAAGGGACAGAGCTGTCCTCGACTCGGTGTGTCCTGGGAATTTGATGGGAGTTTCTGTGAGCCGTGCTGTGAACCCTGGTACACGCTGATCTTGCAGCGTTGCCGCTGGCCTTGTGTGTGGGTTTTCAGTGTTCCCCAGGCTGAAGCCGCCTCAACACTGCAGGTATTGACTCCAAGGATATTCTGATTGCTAGGCTCTCGTTGTAAGGTGGGAGATGCAGAAATGACTTCTGCTTTGTTAAAGCTGTGGTCTGGAGGCTAAGTGAAAGATGTTTGGATTGCAATTGGCTTTCGCTTTCAGGAAATTAGCGATATGGCTGAAAGGCTGTGCTATATTGATAAATGCCTTAAGGGGCCATTGTATTACTGTTTCTTCTGGATGGCTTTCTAAGGTAGTAGTGGGTAGAGTGAGTAAGAAAATAATATTTTGTGACTTGCCTCTTCATTTTTCCTTTGCTTCCAGCGACCTCGGGTAGACCAGGGAATTTAATTCCTTTTGCTTTCTTTTCTGGGAGGTGGGGTAAGAGGATTGAAGTAGGAAATAGTTGTCCTCTTACAGAAGTATTTGGGATACCCGATACCTTTATTCTAGGCTTAGAGACGAGTTGGAATACTAGATGCTGATTCAGTTGCTGCCGAGCGGGGGGATTTGACCTTATTGACAAAGACATTTAAAGGTGATTTCCAGAAGTTGTTTTCTTTGGCAAAACTCAAGTTGAGGCTATCTCCAGTACTTCTTGGCCCTGCTGGGTTTTTTCCTCCGTTTTGGATTATAATAAACTCAATATACTTCACAAGAAGATCTAGAATTTAAAAAATTTTATCGATAATGAAATATTTCCTAAAAATTGACATATAGCATAGCACCCTTTAAACTTTTCTTTGATGGAATGTTTTTGGGAAATAATGGTTGTGAAGTTAGCTTGTGCTGAAGATTGTTGGGTAGAGACAACAGTTGCACTAACTCTGCCCTAAGTTGTGGCAGTTATTTGCCTCTGATAATGTACTTAACCTATAATGGAGCATAGTTCCTGGTGAAACTTGAATCAGACAACAATGAAAGCTAGTTAAAAGTGATCCTCTGAGACTTTTTGGAACTCTTCTCTGTGTGCTTTTTGTGTGCTCTCTCAGATGAGCACCATACAGGTGGACGGCAATGACTTCAAGTGGTCCTGATCTTTGAGTTGGGCAGTCTTTTTACAGAAAGCTGAATAGGAATGAAGATTCTCCTTGTTTTCCTCCATGGCCTTTTCATTTTTTAAAAAATTTTTAAAAGAGATTTGTTTATTTATTTGGGGGGAGAGGAGCAGAGGGAGAGAATCTTCAAGCAGCCTCCAGGCTGAGTGCTGAGCCTGTCTCTGGCTCCATCTCACCACCCTTGAGATCATGACCTGAGCTGAAACTAAGAGTCAGACTCTCAAGTCACAGAGCCACCCAGGTACCTCACAGCCTTTTCGTTTTAGACCTTGAAAGCTAGGAAAGACCTTTACCATCTCTTTACAAGTCATCCTGGGTGTACACAATTATATGTGTCCTGATGGCTCTGCAGAAGTTTTGTAAATTCATGTAACTTTTTTATTTTCCCCTGCAAATGAATAGGGAAACAGTTTGCAAAATCATTTCCATAATCCAACAGTTTCCATAAGCAATTGCTTAAGAACTTGGAGCCCTACCAGATAACCCTTAAAGTTTTTCTGCCCTTTTTAAAAAGATTTTATTTATTTATTTATTTATTTGAGAAAGAGAGCACACATGAGTGGGGGCAGGGGCAGAGAGAGAAGGAAAGAATCTCAAGCCAACTCTTTTGCAGAGCTCGGAGATCCACTACTGGATGCCCTCCACCATCCGACGACTGAGCTCATGACCTTAGCCAAAACCAAGTGTTGGAGGCCCAACTGACTGAGCCACCCAGGCACCCATAAAGTTTTAAAATCTCCCTACTATCCATGCTTTGCCCAGTGATTCCAGGATAAACCAGAATAGTGGCAGGGATGGGAGAAGATTCTCAGATTTTCGATTATGTTCTTTTTTTATGTAATTTCTAAATGATAAGGAAAAATGAACTTCATATACATTAAGCATGCCCCAATACTGTTAAATAAAGTATCTTCATTCTTTGTTAATCTTTGTAAATTCCTTTTTTTTAAAGAGTTTATTTATTTATTTGAGAATGCATGACTGAAAGAGAACAGAAGCCGAGGGGAGGTGGTAGAGGGAGAAGCAGACTCCCTGCCGACCAGGGAGCTGGATGTGGGACTTGATCCCAGGACCCTGGGATCATGACCTGAGCCAAAAGCAGATACTTAACTGACTGAGCCACCCAGGCACCCCTATTCTTTGTACATTCTGTATTAAGTGTAGGGCAGAGAAATCAGAGAAGGCTCCAAAAAGATGTCCCCTGAACTGAGTCAGGAAGAAAAGAGTCAAACAGAAAGAATGTTAGTAGAGGCAGGGGCTGAATTCTGTCCCATTTTGGAGAAAGTAGAGGGCAGTGGTTTATGAGGTAGTGAAGATCTTTAGAACAGAACCTCGAAAACAAGTAGAGGAAATTCCTTTTATGTGAACTCTAAGGACTTGAAACTGCGGTCCATTTTCTGAATGGAAGTGGGCTTGTCTATAATAACAAGCAAGTGGCTTATTGTTATTTCAGGTAAAATGGAGTAGCAGCCTTGGGCATCTTAGACATAGGTGACAGTGTATTTTGGTACATAATCCCCCTCTGCCCCTTTAGGTATATGTGTTGTGTACAGACTCCTGGTTTTGAGACACCCCAAAGTAGCTTAAGACCTCAAGGTAGTTACTGTGTCTTAAAAAATTAAATAGATATCAATACCACATTTCCAAAAAGTAGGAATAAAATGATTTGAATTATAAAGAAGTTTAGGATTGTAGTCTAGCTAGGACCTTTGCCTACCTCCTGTCTTCCATCCCATGGCTCAAGATATTTCAGATCCTCCTTGCATTTCATGTTCCCAAACATGGAGGGGCTCTGTTTTACTTACCTTAATTTTCATTATTAATAGGAGAAACTGAATAGGTTTTCCAGTTATCTGAGAGTACTAAATATGTACAAGGTGCTAATATGTATAGAAATCAAGGTGATGTTTGGTTTGTCTCTTTTTATAGATTATCAGCAGTGGTGACATCCTGAAGTAAGCCATATAAAAGTTTGGCTTTGAGATGCTGTCTTTTAACATAACTACCTGCTTATAGACAGTTATACTGGTATGGAAAGATTCTCCCATCCTTTTAGAGCACATAAATTAGAGTGGTTTCAGTTGGAAGAAAATTTATTAAGGGGTTCTTTTAAATACAGAGCTTTACTGTGTGTGAAGTCATTTTGAAAGAAGGATTCAAATCTTATATATAAAACTTAAGGAATAACTTTTATAGATATCTAGAATTACCATGTTCTTCATAGATGTGGGGTTAAATTATGAGATTAAAATGGGAATTGCGGGCGCCTGGGTGGCTCAGTGGGTTAAAGCCGCTGCCTTCGGCTCAGGTCATGATCCCAGGGTCCTGGGATCGAGGCCCGCATCGGGCTCTCTGCTCAGCGGGGAGTCTGCTTCCTCCTCTCTCCTCTCTCTCTGTCTGCCTCTCTGCCTACTTGTCATCTCTCTCTCTGTGTCAAATGAAAAAATAAAAAAAAATCTTTAAAAAAAAATTAAAAAAAAAATAAATAAAATGGGAATTGCCTAGGTCACAGTTTTTTTCCTCCAACTTGATTTCTTATGTTTTAATATTAATTTTGTGTCTGGGTATTGAAATAGAAATAACATGCTGGTTTTCTCAGTAAAAAATGTATTTAGATTTTAATTATACAAAATAATAATTACATATTCTATTCTTTGTTTATGCAGACTTGCAATCACTTAATCTCATCGTTTATTTAAATCCTTAGATCATTTATTTAAAAGTGTTGTCACTTTAGTCTCAAAATTAATTTAAAACTAGAAACCTTGAGGAATGGCTGGTTCAGAAGAATATTAAACTTGAAAGCTGCTCTTTCCTGGAAAAGGGTGATTAAAATTGGATCAGGGTGGAGTCTTTTAGTTCTGGTTTTAGTGATTGGGTTTGTACCGTTCTGGTGTAGTGATAGTGATAAACTTTTTGTACCAGATAGGGCAAGAGACTGTGCTTCTAAGAAGATGATCTCTCACTTCTTAGCTCTGGTCTTTAAAGCTTGGGAATTAAACTGTTGTTGTTAATAGGTTTTGATAGGAGACTTTTTTTTATTTTAAAGATTTTTATTTATTTATTTGACAGAGAGAGAGAGATCACAAGTAGGCAGAGAGGCAGGCAGAGAGAGAGGAGAAAGCAGGCTCCCTAGTAAGCAGGGAGCCCTGTGCGGGGCTCAATCGCAGGACCCTGAGATCATGACCTGAGCTGAAGGCAGAGGCTTTAACCCACTGAGCCTCCCAGGCGCCCCAGATAGGAGACTTTTTTAATGCCAGTTTATATAATGTCTTTTACAGTTTGCATATATCTTACAGTTTGCTTTTTGGACATTAAATGCGCTATAAGTGAGGTGTAATTATAGGAAAAGCCTTAAAATAGATAGTATGAAATAAGTGACCATTTTATTTATTTCAACATAATTCCATTGTCAAACATCTAGATGCACTCAAACCAAATTAATTAGAAAATCCAGATTTCAGTTAATACCTATGCTGTAACTTAATATAGGACTGTCTTGGTTACAGAGATGTTTTTTACTCTGAAAGTTGCTGTCAGGGCGCCTGGCTGGCTGTCCGTTGGTAGAGCATGTGACTCTTGATCTCAGGGTTGTAAGTTCAAGCCCCATGTTGGGTGTAGAGCTTACGGGGGTGGGGGGGGACTTTAAAAAATATGTTGTCATTTAATTACTTTTAAATTTATTTATTTTAATTAATGTATTGATGTATAGTGGACATACTGTATTATATTAGTTTTAGGCATACAACATAGTGATTCAAAGGTTAAGAATAATTTTTTAAATTTCTGGAGATGAGAACACAATTTTTATAATCCAGTAAGCCATTGAACTTCAGTTTTGGATTATCAGTTTTCAGCCTTGAACAAGACACTTAACATCTCAAATAATTGGCTTCTTTGCATACTGTGTTTTTCTTTTTTTTTTTGTCTATTCTTTTTACATCAAAGATCTTTTAGATCATTTGTAAGAACTGTTCATTTAATCAGAAAGATCGGGTTTTTGCTCATTTTTATTGCAGATGCTTTGTTACTGGTCTTTGTAGCATGACCATTCTTGGCTTAATTCTACTTTAGATTTTTTTTTTCAGATGCTAGTCTATTGTTTTTTGTGTTTGTTCTTTTGACTACTAAATTCAGTTACTTAAATCTACTTAACGTGGGTGACATTCTAATTGATTTTCCCCACATATTTTTTAAGGTTTATTTATTTTTGGATTGGAGGGGAGGAGCAGAGGGAGAGGAACAGAATCTCAAGCAGACTCTCCGCTGAGCGTAGATCCTGCCATGGGACTCATCCCATGACCCTGAGATCATGACCTGAGCTGAAACCAAGAGTCAGGCGCTTTACCCACTGAGCCACCCAGGTGCCCCCCCACCATTTTTAAGTTTGAAAAATTGCAAGCCTATAGAAAAAAAATGAAATAGTAGTACAGTATATATCCATGTACCCTTTACTCTTGATTCACCAGTTACTAATAGTTGCCACATTTGATTTCTTTTCTTTTTTTTTTTTGAAAGATTTTATTTTTTTGACAGAGAGAGAGAGACACAGGAAGAGAGGGAACACAAGCAGGGGGAGTGAGAGAGGGAGATGCAGGCTTCCTGCAGAGCAGGGATCCTGATGCAGGGCTCAATTCCAGGACCCTGGGATCATGACCTTAGCCGAAGGCAGACATTTAATGACTGAGCCACCCAGGGGCCCTGCCAAATTTGGTTTCCTATACACTTTTTTTTTTTAAGATTTTATTTATTTATTTGACGCAGAGAGAGAGATTACAAGTAGGCAGAGAGGCAGGCAGAGAGACAGGGAGAGGAGGAAGCAGGCTCCCTGCTGAGCAGAGAGCCCGATGCGGGCCTCGATCCCAGGACCCTGAGATCATGACCTGAGCCGAAGGCAGAGGCTTTAACCCACTGAGCCACCCAGGCGCCCTGACTTCACCAATTTGTAGAAAATACAGCGGCAATAACATGCGAAATGTCACTCTGGGAATGTAATCTGCAAAATCCAGATGATCTATAGGAAAACCACCCAGTTTCTTTAACAATTGGCAAGGAAAAAAAAAAAAGAAAACTTGGAGATACCGGTGGATCACAAGAGATCTAGGAGACACATCAACCAACCACCACATCTGGAACTTATTTCCATTGCAATTTGAGCAAAGACTCTACAAAATTATGAGACAGGAAAATGTGAACACTAGATACTCGATTACACGAAGAAATTAGTTTTTGGTCTGATTATAGTAATAGGACTATATTTTTTTTTTTTTAAAGATTTTATTTATTTATTTGACACAGAGAGAGAGATTACAAGTAGGCAGAGAGGCAGGCAGAGAGACAGGGAGAGGAGGAAGCAGGCTCCCTGCTGAGCAGAGAGCCCGATGCGGGCCTCGATCCCAGGACGCTGAGATCATGACCTGAGCGGAAAGCAGAGGCTTTAACCCACTGAGCCACCCAGGTGCCCTCTTATACTCTTTTTAAAACTGAACTGTTTGAAAGTAAATTATAGAAGTTATGATGCGGGATGCCTGGGTGGCTCAGATTGTGATCCCAGGGTCCTGGGATTGAGTTCTGGGTTGAGGTCCCTGCTCAGTGGGGAGCCTACTTCTCCCTCTCCCTCTACTGCTCCCCCTGCTTGTGTGCTCTCTGTCAAATAAAGAAATAAAACCCCCCCAAAAATAGAAGTTATTACACTTTGTTCTTTTTTTAAGTTTGTTATTATTATTTTTTTTTTTAGTAATTTCTACACCCAACATAGGTCTTGAACTCACAACCCTGAGATCAAGAGTGGCATGCTCTTCCCACTGAGCCAGTTAGGCTGCCTGATACTTCATTCTTGAAATCGTCAGCATTAATTTCGTAAGAACAAGGGCATTCTCCAAAAACAATACCATTATCGCATTCTTCAAATCTAACATTGATACAGTATTGTTATCCAATATATAGTCTGTATTTAGATTTATTTCTCTGAATTATATTCTTTGTCCCTGTCCCCACCCCTATCCCACCTCAATTCAGGATCTAATCAAGGATTACACTAAATTTAGTTGTCCTATAAACTAAATATCTTTGTTAAAGACCTTTTCTAGAAAGGTGATAATATATTTAAAAGTAAATTTGATATACAATAATACAGTGGTATCTATCTCATATTAATTTTCTGTTTTAATACTAGGCTCTTCGTGTGGCAGCTCAGAATGATGGATCAAGCCAGATCAGCATTCTCTACCTTGGTAAGATATTTTAAGTTGTATTTCTTGTCACCAGTTTGTGAGAATATGGAGTGTACAACAATGACTCTTACCCAGTAAGCATGAGGTAATATTCAAAGGTATCATAAAGTGTCTGTGTTGAAGTGGTGATCTTGAGATGTAACTGTTCCCACAAAGGAAGGGTATGTTCAGTCTTGAGTAGAGTGAACTTGAAAAATCGTATAAGAACTTTCACGGTATTTTTTCGGTGTGGTGCGAGGGGGAGAGCCAAGTAGATGAGAGGAACTGAAGAAAGCACTGATCAAAATGTATACCTATGTTAGTAGGCATACATAACAGATACCCTGAATGAAAAGGCTGAATGAGATAAAGGCCACTGTGTGATCTAGACCTCATCTGCCATGGACAGAACTGGGCATAGGGAAGAATGTTGCTTTGAAAGAGGAACTTTTTTCCTTAAGAATATATAGCAAGTCCTAATAATGGCCCAATAAATACAGTACCTAACCAAACTTCTTGTAAATGTTTCTCTTCCCTTTCTTCTCTTTCATAATGCTTTCTTTCTCTTTTTCAAATCTCAGTTTGGTGGAGAACCATTGTCCTATACCCGGTTTAGTCTGGCACGGCAAGTAGATGGTGATAACAGTCATGTGGAGATGAAACTAGCTGCAGATGAAGAAGAAAATGTTGACAATAACGTGAGGGGTAATCATGCCAGTGTCACAAAACCAAAAAGGTTTAATGGATTTATCTGCTATGGGACTATTGCTGTAGTCCTCTTTTTCTTGATTGGTAAGAGTGGCCATTCTAAACTTAAATGTTCCTTGTCACTGACTCTAGGAAGTTTTTTAATTCAGCCAAGCAAACATTTATTTTGTAGCTTTTTATGTGCCATTATGCTAGGCACTAGGAATACAATGACGACTAAAATTCTAGGCTTGCCATGAGTTGAGTCTGGTGGTGGGAAAGAGACACATGAATCATTTCATTGAAATGTGCAAAATGTTATGCTAGAAATACACACAGAATATTTGTAGCATACAAGCTTGCCTTAAGGATTCAAGGAAGGCTTCTGGGAAGAAACGTTACCTATGTCTTAAAAAGGAAATTATTTAGGGACACGTGGCTTGCTCAGTCAGTAGAGCATGTGACTTGTTTTTGGGGTCATGAGTTCAAGCCCTATGTTGGGTTTAGAGATTACTTAAATAAATAAACGAGAAAAAAAAGGTAACTATTTAAAGTTATTATACATTTGACTCCTGAACAACATGGGCTTGAACTGTGTAGGTCCACGTGTATGCAGATTTTTTCAGTAAATATATTGGAAAATTTTTTGGAGATTTGTGACAATTTGAAAGAACTTACCAACTGCGTAGCCTAGAAATACTGAAAACATTAAGAAAAAGGAATTGTAAGAATGTACTTTTTAAGACGTATAAAATACAAAATACATGTTAATCGATCATTTATGTCATCATAAGGTTTCTGGTCAACAGTGGGCTACTAGTAGTTAACGTTTTTGGAGAGTCAAAAGTTATATGCAGATTTTTCACTGGGGGGGGGTCTAAACCCTAAACCCACCCCCAACATTGTTCAAGAGTCAACTGTATGATTTATTAGATTGAATGGTTTAAAATATACAAAACTGAGATTCATTATTTACTTTCAAATTGCTTACAGTTTGAATAAACCTGTATTTTCAAGGCTTAGCTAAAAATATTAACACTTCCTATAGGAATATATCATAAAGGAAATTTCTGTGAGTTCAACTGTGAAACTTTTCCTTAGGATTTATGATTGGCTATTTGGGCTATTGTAAACGTGTAGAACCAAAAGCTGAATGTGAGAGACCATCAGGAACGGAATCTCTGGCAATAGAGGGAACAGAACCTTCAGAAACAGAGGAGTACTTTCCTGAAACACCTTCTCGCTTATTTTGGACGGACCTCAAAACAATGTTGTTAGACAGACTGAGTAAAACAGACTTCCTCACCACCGTCAGGTAAGCTCGAGCTACTTCACAAATTTAATCTTAATGCCTGAACAAATATTGATTACTCAGAGTAGTGCAACAAAACAAACGTGACAGTCTGGAGGAAAGCCTTTGTAGAGTTAGGGCAGTCTTCCCGTGTTCAGCTGGAGGGTAAGTTAATTAGTGAAGAATTTATACTATGTCAGTTGGGAAAAAGAACTTTTGTGAGTTCACTCCTTTTTCTTTAAAAAATCCGTAGGTCTTTGATCTTTTTGTCATCTGGCTCTTTATAGCTTGTTCCTTGCTGTCAGACTTTATTCTGCTTCGATTTTTCATCTTAACCCCTTGTAAGTCATGCTGAGCTTTGCTACTATCCACAGGGGTATCAGTAGCCTTCTTTATTCTTTAGATCAGGACTAACTTGACTGCCCGACTTGATATAGAGACATACCATGTCTTTAGTATTCCTTGATTTCTTCTGGTTCTCATTAATCCATGCCCTAAGAAGTGTCCTTGAGGTCCTGTCCTTTAGTTTTTAAGATCTTCCTTAGACACTTATCTAACTCTGTGTAAAGGATGTATTCATCTTTTACCTATTAGCTGGCTTCCTACAGTTTCAGTGGTATAATAATTCTTTTAGTCTTAGGTTAGGAATCTTGGCATTTTTACTTCATCTAGGGAATACTTCTGTGTATACTATATACCAGGCATTATAGATAAAATGAGAGTGTAATTTACAAAAGAAAAAAATCTATATGATCTATATATATTTACAGTGAGACATAGGCGATCAGAACGAGGAGTAGTTTCACTTCAAAGTAGGTGAAAATTAAAGCTGTACTTCTTGAGTTCAGCAATAGTAACACTATCATTTTGCTTACAACAGATTTCTTGGAAACTACTCATTTCCCCTAAAGCTACCCTAAGCAGGTACCCCCTCAGGATGGAGCTCTTGAAGGACCACTTTACTTTGGATGAAGAGGTTTTAACAAGCCTAAGACCTAAATTCCTTCAGATTTTTGGCCGTTTTTTTTTTTCCCTAAGTTTGTCTTTAATCAATCCAGAAATTTTGGGTCACAGTTAATTTATCTTAGCTATGAGTAGTATTGAGTTATGCTTTTAAAACAGTTTGCTTGAATTTGAGTTCACTGTTTATTTTAAATTAAATTTCAGTTCAATTAACAGTGATGGTTTTTCCTCTAGGCTGCTGAATGAAAATTTGTATGTCCCTCGTGAGGCGGGATCTCAAAAAGATGAAAGCCTTGCTTTTTTCATTGAGAATCAATTCCGTGCATTTCTACTTAGCAAAATCTGGCATGATGAACATTTTGTTAAGATTCAAGTCAAAAGCAGGTATGTTGAAGATGGTAAACTGATTTTATATAAGTAGCTATTTTCAGGTGTGCTAATACAGCAGTGACTTTCAAAATAAATAATGCAAGTCAAATACTAAATGTATTAAAGCCATTTAATTTTTTTCCTAAGGTTGTCCTTGGCTTTAGCTTCACTTTAACTTAATCTTTTTAGCAGTGCTCAAAACTCGGTGACCATAGTGGGCACGGACAGTGGCGTGGTATACCTGGTGGAGAGTCCTGAGGGTTACGTGGCATATAGTAAGGCAGCGACTGTTACTGTAAGTAAGGCAAAACAGTTCATGTGATCGTTTTACCTGCTGAATAGCTCAGAAGCTCATTGTTACCTTTTGTAGGAATTTTGGTGTAAATTTACTTGTAAAATGTCACTGATCGTGAGATACTCTTGTTCTTAACCCTCCTATGCCACAGTGAAAGTAAAATCCCAGGTTCTCATTTAGGACAGCAAGGCCCTAAGTCATCCTCCTGCTCTTTTCCTCCTTCACCATGCTCTCTGGCCACCCCAGCTTCCCTGGTGCTCCTCAAACTCTGAAATATAGGCATGCTCCCACCTCAAGGCCTTTATAAAACTTACCTTTCCTTCTGCCGGCCCCACCCTTCCCTTAAAAACCAACATGGCCTGTTCCTCATTTTGTGCAAGTCTCTTCTCCACTGTTATCTCTTTAGGGGAAGTCCTCTAAAGTCCTTGATTATCTTGGTAAAAATGGCCTTCCTTCAATCACTTCCCCTTATCCTGCTTTACTTTTCTTCATGAGACTTACACACCTGACATTTGTTTCCACACTAGAATGTAAGCTACACGAAGAGCTAGAGGTCGGCTTTCTGTACTGCTATGTCACAGAGCCTTGGACAGTGCCTGACACATCGTGGTGTTTGCTAAATGAGTGTGGACATCAAGATGCCATGTGGAGACAGATAGAAGTAACCATCTTGGGCTGGAGTCTAGTCTTAGCTTGACTCTTTAACTTTTGATCTTTTGAAATTTAGGCAAATATGGCCAAACTACTACAGAAATTAAAAAAACACATCTATCTAGGTTTTTCAGGTGAAAAAACATGTTTGTATGTCAGGGGTCTATCTAGTGGGTGCCTTCCAAGTCAGATGAAGTCTTATCTGTGCCATATCACTTTCCCTGGCTACCTACAAGCTAGGGGTTTGGAGGTAGGTGGACTTCTGGCAAAGAACATTGAGGGTTTGGGGGCACAGTCAGTTAAGCATCCAACTCTTGATTTCAGCTCAGGTCTTAGTCTCAGGGTGGTGAGATTGAGCCCTGTGTGGGACTCTGCATTGAGCATGGAGTCTGCTTGGCACTCTCTTTCCCTCTCCCCCTCTTGTCACCCCCCTTCTCTCTCTCTCTTAAATCAATTAATTAAAAAGAGAAAAGAACATTGAGGGTTTTAGTTCACTCACAAGCTGTCTGTATTTGGATATTTGGGTTGTCAAGTCAGTTTATAGCTCTATTAATAGAATTTAGGAACATTATGAGACAGCTTTTATAAACATCTAAAAGTATATCTATGCAAGTCACTTTATTGTAATAGTGTTGAACAGTTTTCACACAGGTTTATTATCAGAACTTTCAGTTAAGATCCATTCCTATGTATGTCCTCAATTATCTAGCATTCAGATGTTAGGAACTTTATGTAATTGGTGCTGCTGGGGCTAGCCTACGGCATTTCTATTGGTCTATGTATGTCTCTTTGTTTATCATGTTCTGTTGGCTTTTCTCTTCCTGTGAAATATTGGAAGCGACGTAAAAGAGATTAAATGTCAATAAGTCAATGCAAATTAAAGGCAGCATGTGACGATACAAGATGTGAATATAGGAGGCCAGAAGTCTTGATTCACCTCCTGATAACTGTGACCAGTTCAATTAGAACTCTCTTACATCCTTTCTAGGCTTGGGCCTCTTTTTTGTCTCTTTGTTTTCTCTCTTGGGTTTGATCTATAAAACCATCCTGTCTCAGACTCTGTGGCTATTCTAATTACCCTAATGCTCATTAACTCTGATGTCTTCATTCTAGGGTAGACTGGTCCATGCTAATTTTGGCACAAAAAAAGACTTTGAGAATTTAAACTCTCGTGTGAATGGATCTTTAGTGATCGTTAGAGCAGGGAAAATCACTTTTGCTGAAAAGGTGAGTTTAAGTTATTAAATACATTGGTATCATACCATTCTTCATTTAAATAGTATTGTTTTATTTACATTCTGAAAATTGTCAGTCTTAAACTCTTATACTTAATAATATAATTTATTAAAGTGTTCAACAAATGAAATAAGTTCCAGTTCTCTAAACTGTAAGACACTTGTAAAACTACAGCATAGCCGCGTGGAGTATTCTGCAGTCATTGTCTTTTAGTGAAAAAGAAGTAATCAGAAATGCTTAAGGGAAAGCAGTTTAAATTTAAAATAACAATATTATGTTGTTATATAGGATCATTAAATTATTGTTAAATTAAGGTGCTTTATGTTCTATATAACTGAGTTTTATGTATATTGAGAATTCAGTTATAACTGTTTTATGAAAAGGAAAATTAAAAGTCAAAGCTCAGTAAGAGCCTAGAATGCAACATAGCAAAAGACAGTTGTTGTGTTGGATAGGTTTTTATTATTTGTCTTTGAAATTCTTTGATGAGTTAGTTAAGGCAAGAATTTTGTTTTAACGTATAATCTGTTTGAAACATTGGGGAGTTTTGGTGCAGTCCTCTGTAACCCTCTGTCTTTTAGCATAAAGCCCAATACGTATTCTTCTAATTTTGTGTGATCACATCTTCATTTTCTGATCTTTACATGTTTTCCTTTAGGTTGCAAATGCTCAAAGTTTCAATGCAATTGGTGTCTTGATATACATGGACCAGTCTAGATTTCCCATTGTTAATGCAGAGACTCCAGTCTTTGGACATGTGAGTTTTTTCTTAAGTAAATGAGTTTTTGGGTTCTACAAATTGTTGCTGGGTTCCATCTGCTTTAGTAGAAGTATAACATGCCTTCCTTCAATGCTTTTTTTTTTTTCTCTCAGAGCCTAGCACTAACATGAAGATGGATTATGTGACTTTGAGACCTAGTTATTATTGCTAATAGAACCTTGTCTCAACAGTGTCTTGAATTGGGAATTTGGCTCATGCCATACAAAAACAAGAGTCACATGTCGTAGGCCACTCAGACCATTAGGCTTTGTGGTGCTAAACTAAATTTAGGCTTCACCCTCATACTGAATCTGAATCTTCTAGGGATTTCTTGAACGAATGCCTGACAGAGCACATTATTCTTTTGTTTTACCAGGCTCACCTGGGAACAGGTGACCCGTATACACCTGGATTTCCTTCTTTCAATCATACTCAGTTTCCACCATCCCAGTCATCAGGATTGCCCAGCATTCCTGTCCAAACAATTTCCAGAGCTGCTGCAGAAAAGTTGTTTGAGTAAGTTTTTATTGGAAAGCTTTCTTATTTGAAAACTGGTTTTATGAATAAAAAGGAATAATAATCATTTCAGTTAATTTGATAACATTTAAAACAATTGGCTATAATTTTCTGTATTTGGCATACCGTGGGGTGGATAACTGTTAACTTGTAGATAAACGTGAATTTTTTCCTCTATAAAGTGATCTTAATAATTTGACATTGCATTTATAAACTCAGCGAGTCCTTGTTCAGTGTACCCAGTGAATTCCTTGTATATTATTCCTGGCCTAGCTTCTGCTTGAGGACTTCTTGAGGTAAAGCACTTTGTTGCCTGTGGCAACTCATTCAGTTATTGGAGTAGATCTGTTAGAATTCTTGTTGAGCTGAAATCTTACTCCCTGTAACACTCATTAGTTCTAGAATTTCTTCTTACTTAGCAAGAGAGCAATTCCAGTTTTCTAGTCCGTAGCTTGAATATCTTCAGTTCTTATGACACTTTCCAGATCCTTTACAGTCATGACTAGTTCTGGATATCCTCCCTAATGTAGTAGTATCCATCTTTAATAATAGAACCCAGTCTGATTAGAGTACTTGTCGTCAATTTTTATCTTGACCTGGACATATTTCCCACCTGGTATTGGCATAGGATATAGATCTAGTCTCAGACACTTATGTGAGCATTTATTTGCTTATGACATAGAATAAGCTACTCTAACCCCACTGATCATGTTTCTCTGACTTAGATTGTTGAAATATATTCTACTTAACAGGGTGATTGGTTTCAGATGAAGAGCATCTACATGTAAGGACACTTGTATAATACTATGGGACTATTAATAATACTATCTGTAAGGCATTTTTAATAGGTGATTTTTATCATTCTTACCACCACTTACAAGTCTTCCCTAACCCATGAAGCCAGCTCCCTATCTTATCCTTGTGTAGTGGGGGGTAATAATGTTTTGACATACTTCTGTAAGTATAGCAGTCATTGTTTGGATAACATATGAGGAATTCGATAGGGGAAGATCCCTATCAGCAGCATGAAAATATTCTTTTATAACTAAGATAAGAATGTATACTGGTTAGTAGAGAGAGTGAGGAAACATGGGAATATATTAATGGGCTTGTATGTAAGAATTTCATTCTGAGTTCATCTTGGTATCTACTTAAAATGTAAATTATAACTGTCTCTGGCAGAAAGGCATGGGTCAGATGAGGATAGATAGAGAAATTTTTTTTAAACATTGGTTAAACTTGGAGGTAACTGATTTTCAAATGATTGCCTGCCTACAGGTCAGAGTAAGAAATGGTTTGCCACCAAGGAGCAAACTTTGTATGTTTTCTTTATATGTCCTCTTAGCCTAGACCTTCCTTGGGCAGTAAGGAAGACTGATTTTGAAAGCCTGGGGCGAAGCAACAGTGACTCTGATGTCTGTTTTCTTCTTCTAGAAATATGGAAGGAGACTGTCCTTCTGCCTGGGAAACAGACTCCTCATGTAGGCTGGAGACTTCCCAGAACAGGAACGTGAAGCTCACTGTGAGCAATGTGCTGAAAGAGATAAGAATTTTTAACGTTTTTGGAGTTATTAAAGGTTTTGAAGAACCTGGTAAAGACCCTTGTCTTTGTTTTGTTTGTTTGTGTTTTCCTAGTTCTTCAGAATGTGACCAGAAGAGGGAGTGCAGGAAGGCTGGCTTTGGCTTGGTTTTGTAGAGTGCTAATTCTGGTCCTAAAGCTGTTTATTTAGGTGACAATTTTATTGGGAGATGATAAGACCCTAGGAAACTAACTTGTCAAAAACTGACCATTATGACCAGAAAATCTCTTTTAAGTTACTGAGTAGATCAACCGTAAGCGCATTTCTTCTTTAAGGGGGCAGATAATAAACATGTTGCAGGCTATCAGTCTCTGTTGCAGCTACTTAACTCTGACGTTGCAGCATGAAAACAGCCATAAACGATACGTAATGAACGTGCACACAGGCTGTGATTTACTACTGACCCCTTGAATAGGCCATCTAGTTAAGTGGAATTTAATAGTCTTATCATTTAGTAAGGAAAGCCCTTGGACTTTGGTTGCTTATTAAACAATTAGTGGGCACTAATAGGTAGTCAATGCATAAGCTTAATTGGTAATGTAGAAAGAGTAGCAATACTAATAAGGAAAAAGAGATTAGTATTGTCATGTGACTTTTTAATTACTGGAGTCCTAAGTCAGATATGAAATAGCTTACCCTTAGAGCATATGCTGCATTTTTATTTTACCCTTTTTACTAACATGATTATTTTAGAGTTAAATATTAGAAAACAGTTTAAAAGTTGATTGTATAATTTATCTTTTTTTTCTTTTTTAAGATCGCTATGTTGTAATAGGGGCTCAGAGGGATGCCTGGGGTCCTGGAGCTGCAAAGTCTAGTGTAGGAACAGCTCTCCTCTTGGAGCTTGCCCGGATATTTTCTGATATGGTCTTAAAAGGTAGAGTATAAATTTTGAGAACTTGAATATCTATGTGCTATATATAGTTCTAAATATTATATGCTTTCTCACTTTTGCCTATGTTATGGTTCACTTATGCTGGATTCTGAGTTCTTAGGTACAAAGCAGATCGTCTTTTGTTGGATCTGTCTTTGACTTTGAAATTGCTTTCCATGCAGTGTCTTCATTGCACTGGGAATCAACTCCTTTGAGACACCAAAAAAGTGTTGTACTGGACCCTAGTTCTTAGTCTGACATATTCAGAACGATATGACAAATCTAGCATTGCCCCTAAGGAATCTATTTTAAAGGAAGCAGTGTTATATTATATACCTCTGAACTAATTTTCTATAATTTTGTTATGAAGTTATAATATGTAGGGGTGCCTGGGTGGCTCAGTCGTTAAGCATATGCCTTTGGCTCAGGTCCTGGTCCCAGGGTCCTGGGATCAAGCCCCACATCGGGCTCCCTACTGAGTGGGAAGCCTGCTTCTTCCTCTCCCACTCCTCTGCCTGTGTTCCTTCCCTCTCTCGCTGTGTCTCTGTCAAATAAATAAATAAAATCTAAAGTTATAATATGTAATTTTATATATTATGCTTAGAATACTAGATATGTTCCTATATATTTATAATATATAAACATTTTAAAGCCTTTCTCCCTTGGTACTTGCTGTCACTCCTCTACACACACCCCCACACAAGAAAACCCCCATCACCTTCTTGAATCTTTGGGTCATAGGGTAAATTGCAGTGCTTAACTTTTATGCAGAAGTACATGACAGAAAAATACATAACACAAGGAAAGGGGAGGAATGGAGGGCAATGGCACATATAGTCCCAAAAGGAGCTGTCATTAATGTAATTTCTCTGAAAACTCCTTATAACTTAAAAGTGTGAATTTTTTTTCTATTTCATAACAGTTGTTTGTAAAGTAACCCAGTGTTTTAAGTGATTGACCTCTATGCAGATTGTTTTCAGAGAAGGTACACATTATAGTTACACCATAATTTCAAGTATTTCTTGGTTCAGAAGTTAAGGGGCTCTAAGAATGGAATTGGAAAAAAGTGACTTCCTATAAAAACCGGTCCCTACCATGTATTTGAAATCTTGCAGATGATCTCTTACCTATTCTTTGTAGATTACTTTTAAAAATTATTTTTATTCTTTTTGTTGTTGTTCTTTCACTTGAGGCCTCAAAAGAGAAAGAAATAAATTTTTTAAGATTTTTATTTATTTATTTGACACAGAGAGAGAGAGATCAGATCACAAGTAGGCAGAGAGGCAGGCAGAGGGAGAGGGAAAAGCAGACTCCCCACTGAGCGGAGAGCCCAATGCGGGCCTCGATCCCAGGACCCTGAGATCTTGACCTGAGCCGAAGGCAGAGGCTTTAACCCACTGAGCCACCCAGGCGCCCGAGAAAGAAATATTTTTGAATCTAATGTCTTGAATTAGAAATTTCTGATTTCATCTTAAGTCAGTTGCCTACCTATAACCTGTTCCAAGATAAAACTTTTTGTTATGTTTTAGATGGCTTTAGACCCAGCAGAAGCATTGTCTTTGCCAGCTGGAGTGCTGGAGACTTTGGAGCAGTTGGTGCCACTGAATGGCTAGAGGTATTATCTGTACATCACCCATACCCAGAATGGGGAGCTGAACTTGTTTTGGTTTAATTTGTCCTTTAGAAACCATGCTTTTTTAGATTTGATTACAGTTGATCCTGAACAACACAGGTTTGAGCTGTGCAGGTCCACTTATATGTGGATTCTTTTTTAAATAAATACAGTATATTTATAAATATAATATATAAATATACCATATATATAAGAAATATATCCTCTAAGTGTATTTACCTTATGATTCTCTTAGCATTTTCTTTTCTCTAGCTTCCTTTATTGTAAGAATACAATATATAATGCATATAACATACAAAATATGTGTTAATCACCTGTTTATGTTATTGGTAAAGCTTCCCATCAACAGTCAGCTATTTGTAGTTCAGTTTTGGGGGATCAAAAGTTACGTGTGGATTTTCAGTTGCATGGGGGGTGGTCAATACCCTTAACCCCCACGTTAGGAGAATCAACTGTATATGATTTTTGCCTTTGTATATTTAGTCTCAATAGAATCTAATTTAAAAAGATGTCTCTAGTAATAGCTGCTCCATGTGACAATTAGATTAATACATGTTAGTACATTTAGTATTTTTCCTTCTCTTCTAGGGATACCTTGCCTCCTTGCATTTAAAGGCTTTCACTTACATTAATCTGGATAAAGCTATTCTTGGTAAGTATCCTTTTTATTAGCTATTTATGAATTTAGAAAAACTACTTATACAACAGAAGAAAGCTTTTTACAGCAACATTCATTATTTTTTACAATTTACTGATCAAGACTGACGTAGCTTTCTCTTAGTAGTCCATTAAGTTATAGAATGGGTGCAGATTGCCTTGTTTAATGCAACGGTTCCCAGTGTGGTCCTCAATTAGCATCATTAGGATCACCTGGAAACCGATAGCGCAATATAAATTTTCAGACCATTCGAGTCTGAAACTGAAGCATAAGTCCAGCATACTGTGTTTTAACAAGTACTCTGGGTGCTTTCTGATGCACTAAAGACCGAGAACCATGAGTCTGGACTATTTTTTAGACCAGAAGGAACTAAACCGTATCATATAGGTTGGTACTTCTAGAGACTAACTCACATCGAGCTAGATGGTGGCATCATGAATAGAAATACCAGGTAACCAAACTTCTAAAAGAGTCTGAATGTTATTAAAAGTGCAGATGTAGCCAGTGGATTAACTGAGAATAGTAGAATATCTCATTGGAAAGAAAAAGGAAGGAGTTAAAATTGAACTGAATTTTTATTAGATTCGTCATTGCTGTCTTACCTGTACAGCAGAATATATGGAGTGTAACAAGTAGACAGTAGCTAGCAGATGACTGCCCTAATTAGGTGAACTAGAAAGGTACCAAAAAACAAATCATTAACATTAATATATGCCAACTCAGGGGTAAGAGCATCGGTCAAGTCAAATTAAGGTTAGCAGTTACTAAAGAAGATGACTCTTAGGTCACTTTTTTTGTCTAGTTCTTGAAGAGGTAGTTTTATTTGGTCACTCATCTAGGTTATTGTCTTCCTTTTTTGTCGAGTACTTTTGGTTGTAGAACTAGCCATGTAAAAATTACTTGACTAGAGAAGGGGCAATGTTAAAATAATCTCTTTGCAGGTACCAGCAACTTCAAGGTTTCTGCCAGCCCACTGTTGTATTCGCTTATTGAGAAAACGATGAAAGATGTGAGTGTATACCTGATTACAAAATCTGTAACTTAATTTTTAATCTAATTTACAATAAGGTGGAAAATGATATTTAAACCATCATAAGTAACCAACTACAGGAATTTAGAATAAATCCTGTAGCAGCATTATTTAAGTCATGCTCCTGGCTTATTTGCTGTGCCTATTGAACATGCGAGGCGAGGGTAAACTATTTACTCTCAGTAAATATAAGGTGAGGGATGTGGTACATGAAAAGATCTGATCTCAAAAACTAGGTATAGTCTATTTGGGAATATTGCAGAATTTCCCGAGGCCTAAGCTGTGCTGTGGGTGTCCAGTGGGGGTTGTCTGTAGAGTCCAAATGTTAAGGAAACTTTAAATGAACTGGAGGGGCACCTGGCTGGCTCAGTGGGTGGAATGTGCAACTCTTGATCTCAGGGTTGTGAGTTTAAGCTATTGGGTGTAGAGATTACTTTAAAGCCTTTCATTTTTTTTTTTTAAAGATTTTATTTATTTATTTCACAGCGGGAGAGAGATCACAAGGAGGCAGAGAGGCAGGCAGAGAGAGGGGGAAGCAGGCTCCCTGCTGAGCAGAGAGCCCGATGCGGGCCTCCATCCCAGGACCCTGAGATCATGACCTGAGCCCAAAGCAGAGGCTTTAACCCACTGAGCCATCCAGGCGCCCCTTT
>LNAC01000911.1:379267-404413 GCA_002007465.1 Ailurus styani
GAGCCCCGCATAGGGCTCCCTGCTTACCAGGGAGCCTGCTTCCTCCTCTCTCTCTGTCTGCCTCTTTGCCTACTTGTGATCTCTCTCTGTGTCAAATAAATAAATAAAAATCTTTTTTTTTTTTTTTAAGATTTTATTTATTTATTTGACACAGAGAGAGGGATTACAAGTAGGCAGAGAGGCAGGCAGAGAGAGAAGAGAGAGGAGGAAGCAGACTCCCTGCCGAGCAGAGAGCCCGATGTGGGCCTCGATCCCAGGACCCTGGGATCATGACCTGAGCCGAAGGCAGAGGCTTTAACCCACTGAGCCACCCAGGCGCCCAATAAATAAAAATCTTAAAAAAAAAAATCTTTCAAAAATTAAAAAAATAAATGAATGAACTTGAACTATACTTAATATGTAAATAAGAAGACCAAATGAAATACTCATTGAGTAAAAACAGACATGTAAATGACCATAGTTTTGCAACAGGGAGGAATAAGATTTGGCTACTGAGCTTAGAGGCCATATATATCAGAATGATTTTCTTAAAGATTTTATTTACTTGAGAGAGAGAGAGAGCACAGGACAGGGAGAATCAGACTTCCTGCTGAGGACCCTGAGATCATGACCTGAGGTGAAGATAGATGCTTAACCAGCTAAGCCGCCCCGGGCGCCCTTGGAATGATTAAAGACGAAGAGAACAAGGGTCAGAGAACTTGGCCTTGATCCTATGGGAAACTGGGAATTGCTGTAGAGTCTCCAGCAAGGCAGTAATGTGTTTGCAGGTTAGGCTGCAGTAGTATAAAATGAGCTAGAAGGAAAAAAACCAGAAACAAGGTAGGCCTATGGCTAATCCACCTTTAAAATGGTTAAAGGAGGAGAACATTTTTTTCTCACAGTAACTGAAGGAACTATGACAGCATGAGCCTAGTAGGAATAACTTGAGAAATTTTGAGATTTTTTTTTAACAGTCTTAAATTTTTTTCAATAAGATAAAATATTTTTTTAATAAATGTATATAGATCTAAACATGTTTGTGACCAGCCTGAATAGCTATGTTCAGAAAGATTCATTTTAGTGACAAATTAATTTTATTTTACAGGTGAAGCATCCAATTACTGGGCAGTCTCTTTATCGGGACAGCAACTGGTTCAACAAAGTGTAAGTTGAGAAAAGTGAATGAACAGTTTATAGAAAAGCAGAATCATCCAGTAGCACCTACTATGGTAGAAATCTAAACGTAACCTTGCAGTGAGCTTACCTATACTTATGGAGTCAATTTAAGAATTTATTTGGGGATAGGGGTAGGGTTGCATGGTAACACAGTCTGCTCTTAGAAAAGTTTCTAGAGGGCGCCTGGGTGGCTCAGTGGGTTAAAGCCTCTGCTTTCGGCTCAGGTCATGATCTCAGGGTCCTGGGATCGAGGCCCGCATCGGGCTCTCTGCTCAGCAGGGAGCCTGCTTCCTCCTCTCCCTGTCTCTCTGCCTGCCTCTCTGCCTACTTGTGATCTCTCTCTCTGTGTCAAATAAATAAATAAAATCTTTAAAAAAAAAAAAAAAAAAAGAAACATCTTGGGATTCATTAAAAAAAAAAAAAGAAAAGAAAAGTTTCTAGAGACACATTCTTGCTTTCCTTGCAGCGAGGAATTTTCTTTGGATAATGCTGCTTTCCCTTTCCTTGCGTATTCTGGAATCCCAGCAGTTTCTTTCTGTTTTTGTGAGGTAAGTCCGAAGAACTCTAAAGTTATATTTTAGATCTTCTTTCATCAATTTTGAGACCTATAGTACTTAAAATGTTTTAAGAAGTTACACACATGCAGTTATTGCATGCTCCATTATTATCAGTCTTAACATAGAATTGTTCTCAATTAGCAGTTGAATTTATTTGCTAAAACATCTTCAGTTAGGTATGATGAGTTTTAATAACAAGGGTACCTATTGGACAGTGCAGATAGAGAAAATTTCCACCAAACAGAAGGTTCACCTGGACATTGCTGTACTTGATATCTGTTAAGATAAGGTTCTAGACGTTTACCCAGAGATGTTAATCTCTTAAAACAGGGATTATGGGTAAAAGCACAAAAACCAAACAGATGTCAGATTGTTACGAGATATAACTTTGAACAGACCAAGTTGTAGGAAAGCAAGATTGGCTTGCTTCAGGAGCCAGTTAGAAGGCACTGAAGGCTACTCTGAGTAAACAGAAGGATGAAGGCCTCTGCTGAAGTGCTAAAGTTGGAAAGCCAGCCCTGGAATGGGCACTCCAAGGGTTGAGGAGATCTAGAGTTTTTAGTATAGGAGATCAGGCTGGAAGCTGTTGACTTAGACATCAAATTGTTGATCCCATGGAGACCAGGTTCTCACGTGACTTTTTATCCCTGGATGTTTTGGCCTGAAACTAGGAGGGGAAAGGTCTGAAGCAAGGGAGTGGTGTAAGATCTGGATTTGGAGATTAACGTAGCTGGAACTCTCTTGACCTTCTGCTAGAACCGCAGTATGGAAAGAATTGAAATAGTTGGTTACAGTATCTGTTTAGTACATTAGGAAGAACTGAATGTCTGGTCCTAGGGTTGAGATTTATGGATGATTTCTGTTGACCTCCAGAAGGTTTTTTAAAAACTTCTTACTGACTTCTTAGATATTAAAAATCTAGCAGGTAATACAGAATCATATAGTCCAAAAGTAAAGAATTGAAGTCAGATCAAAGGATTGTCAGTGAGATTATCACCGAGGACAATGGTGGGAAACAGAGTTGAAAAAATAGTTACTTAAATTGTCCAATGAAGGTAGAGAGAACTTTTGTTAGAAAGGTAACATGTATGAATGGATTGAGTGCTGAATCATTATAAAGGTCAATTTTAGTCTAAGTGTGACACTTTATATCAAAAGCACACTTCACGCATGCTGTCCTTATTTAATGAGCCAAACTTCCCAGAGAGAGGAAAATAAGGATACAACCTAAAGAAATTTGGCTAGACATCTGTTCAGGGTATATGATGCAATAGAACAGGGATTCTATAGGACCTAGAAGAAAGCAGTCATTCTAGGAGTAGGTTAGGTTCAGAGGAAGTAGCAAAAGCGATACCAAAGTAGTGGATGGGAGATAAAATTGAAGTAGGAATACATTAGAAGCAAGGGAAGAATTGCAGCTACTATTACCTTGATAGTAAAATGAATGTGTGGCTCCTACTCTTATGACCCACTTGTGAGTACATTTACCTAGCTTTGTTTTTCAGGACACTGATTATCCTTATTTGGGTACTACCATGGATGTCTATGAGAAACTGAATCAGGAAATTCCTCAGTTGAACAAAATGTTACGTGGAGTAGCAGAAGTAGCTGGTCAGCTCATAATGAAACTTACCTATGATCTTGAATTGAACCTGAACTATGAGATGTATAATGACAAAATACTTTCATTCGTGAGTGATATGAACCGATTCAGAACAGACATAAAGGTGAGCACTAATTAAAATCAGGTTCTTATTGCTGAAATATCAAATAGTTTGAAGAATGATGTTTAGCTCTTCCTGAGGAGAGACACAATTGATAGTCAAAGTACATTTTAAAGTGAACTAATGTATAATTTTTCTTAGAATTTGTAACTCATTTGAAAGGAAAGTTGAGAGGCTGTGGGTTATAAAGCTAGGATATACCAGAGGAAGTATTTCAGAATCTAATTAGCCTAAGGTATGTTATGTTACTTTTATGTAATTCCAAGCAGCCTGTAAAGAGGACCCAGAGAATGTGAAGATATCAACCATGACTCTGGCTGGACCTATGAATTTGGGCTATATATCATATATGCCTTTCAGGGATGTCATGGATGGAGACAGAATATAGCCAGTAGTTACAGTCTTACTTAGTGTTGATCCTGTGTGTCTAGTATTCAAATGCTTGATAAAATCAAATTAATAATAATATGTGGTTTCCAGTTGGTTTTGTGGTACTAGAAGTCAGTTTAATAGGTCCCTTAAATGAAGTAAATCACCGATAAATCTTAATGATTATAACTTTCTTGAAACTTGAAAGTATAACTGATCAGAAAATGGGACTTTTGAGAAAAATCACTAGATTGTAAAGTTCACTGAGCCAAAATGGTCAAGATTTTCCATCAGCAGATTGGCCTGGAAACAATATATACTGCCCAGGATTATTAATCTTGTTAAATTCTCAATGAGGACAGCTTCCTTGGGAGACTAAGAATGTATAACTGTGCCACCTGCTGGGCTCAGATACGAGTGTATTACTCTAGTTTGTAGAGCCTGGGACCTCCTGGGCAAGGTGCCTAAGTCTAGCGTTTCTCTGCCTGTGAGTCACCCCCTTGTATCAGAACCATCTCAGTTGCTACCACTAAATTAGAAAGAAACGTAGAATAACATCCTTAGAAATAGAACATCTAATAGGGAGTTTCATGTCTTTCTGCTCCAGGAGATGGGTCTGAATCTACAGTGGCTGTATTCTGCTCGTGGGGACTTTTTCCGCGCCACCTCCAGACTAACAACAGATTACAAGAATGCAGAGAGAACAAACAGATATGTCATGAGGGAGATCAATGACCGTATCATGAAAGTAAGTAAATGTCTGAAAAAGAAAGAACAAAAGTGTATTAATTTTTTGTTGGTAAATCTTGCACTTCTGAAAGGTAGAGTAGTAATTCCAGGAGCCTAGAATCCTTTGCTGCTTTAGAGTTGAGCACAGAGTTTTAACTCTTATTAGCAAGACCTAGAACTGGCATATCTAAACTGGAAATACAAAAGGCATTTGACCTGGTATTAACATCTTTAGGTCTTAAAAACATTTTTAGGAAGGAATCATTAATGATTTTTAGCTGTCATTTTCTCTGTATTCCTGTACCTAATTCAGCCCTTAACTGCTTTTATCTTAATCAGCTTGGAAGAGGCAGGAGACTCGATTACAGAGGGAACTTACAAATCTTCCATATTGTATGCTGCAACTAAAAAAAAAAAAAAAAACAATACCACTTTTACAAAGGAATTGACAGTTTACTTTATAATTTTAATGTTAGAAGATTAATAGCCTGCTTCTCCACATTCTTAAATTAGGGGAATTTTAACATTTAAAGTGAGAGAATGACAGTTGTGTGCCTACATCAGGTTCCTCCCCTCACAGCAAAAGTCCCAGCAGTGTGTAAGTTCTCTTGTGTGTTTTTGTTTCTGTAGGTGGAATATCACTTCCTCTCACCCTACGTATCTCCGAGAGATTCTCCTTTCCGACATATCTTTTGGGGCTCTGGCTCTCACACTCTGTCAGCTTTACTAGAGCATTTGAAGCTGCGTCAGAAAAATAACAGTGCTTTTAACGAAACGCTGTTGAGAAACCAGTTGGCTCTGGCAACTTGGACTATTCAAGGAGCAGCGAATGCCCTCTCTGGTGACATATGGGACATTGACAATGAGCTTTAAATGTGATGCCTGTAACTTCTATAAGAACATCATGGTAGTGTGATTTCTAGACTTGTGCTGGTTGTGCTAAATTTTTAGTAGGGCTACAAAACCTAAAATTCTACCCAACCATCTTGGTATTCCTAGATGTCTTTAGGTAACAGCTTTTAATACAGGGTAGGTACCTGCACTTCAAGTTAAAGTGAATAACCACTTAAAAATGTTCATGATAGAATCTTTTCTCTGATCATTTCTAAAATTTTAAATGCTTTGTATGGTAACTGCCTCTTTCTTGTTACAGTTATGAAAAAGTCAAAACCAGTTACATGAATTATTGCTCTAGGAACTGGTATCTTCTAAGGGGGAGGAGGAGGGTGCTATCTGCTGAAGGTTGAAAGTGGTAGCTTGGTGTGATCTGTCATCATTTGATGCTGGATAGGAGATACCAGGTTGTAAGACCTCATTCTCCAAATGAGATATATGCCTTCTTTAAGGATTTAGCTGGTTTTCACATCCCTACATGAAACAGTTAACTTTCAGAAGGGACTTGTTTTCTTGCCCATGAGGTCTGAAACAGAGGTCCTTCAGCTGGATAAAATGAGGTTCAACTGTTTATCACAGGAGTAAGGCCTTAATGTGTTAACCTCAAGATTATTTATGAAAAGAGGAGACCAGAAGCCAAAGACCTGTATTTTTTTTTTCATCTGCCCCTCTCCCGTAAGCCTTTGTTTGTTTTTTGTCGTTCTTGTGTTTCCCAAAGTATTTTGAAAGAGAACCAGCTTCAGGTGTTTAATTTCAAACTCAGTTTGTCAGACGTTAAAGAACACACTGCCAAATTTTGGCCAAAGTGTTAATTTTTTGGAAAAGCTTTCTATCATTTTGGCACTGAGATATTTATTGTTTATTTATCAGTGACAGAGTTCACTATAAATGGTGTTTTTTTTATAGAAGATAATTATCGGAAGCAGTGCCTTCCATAATTATGACAGTTATACTGTCGTTTTTTTTTTAATAAAAGCAGCATCTGCTAATAAAACCCAACAGATACTGGAAGTTTTGCATTTATGGCCAACACTCGAGGGTTTTAGAAAACAGCCACAAGCCAAATAAAATTTTAAAGCTAAATATTGGTGAAGAATTCCATTTAATTAGAGGTTGCTAATCAAGTTAGACTTCTGTTTAGCCAACCAGATAAAAATGGCAGTTCTCTTAAAGGGAAGGAATTATGACCAAGTTATAAATTAATGTCACCTAAAGGCTGTGATACTACTCATATGTGTGAAATTTTACAGCTCAGTTTATCCAAGGTGTAACTTTAATTCAAATTTTGCAAAATTTCCAGTACCTTTGTCACAAACCTAACTCACATTATCGGGAGCAGTGTCTTCCATAATGTATAAAGAACAAGGTAGTTTTTGCCTACCACAGTGTCTATATCGGAGACAGTGATCTCCATATGTTACACTAAGGGTGTACGTAATTATCGGGAACAGTGTTTCCCATAATTTTCTTCATGCAATGACATCTTCAAAGCTTGAAGATCGTTAGTATCTAACATGTATTCCCAGCTCCCTATAATTCTCTTTTAGTTTTAGTTGCAGAAACATTTTATGGTCATAAGCATTTGGTGGGTGAATTCAACCACTATAAAATAAAATTACTTCCTTCAGGATTCTTTGTTTTTAAACCTAACGTAGTATTTCGTTATATTTGTGGTTTCTCCAGGTCTTCTGTTTAGTGGGATAGTAGTATACATTTATAATGTTTGCTGTTGACAAATGAATTTAACTTTATCCCTTTATTTGCATGTTCTCTCCTGTAAACTTAGTACTACAAGTTTGAATCCAGAATTGACCTTTTAGCTTAAATCAGAGGAAACTTGCCTAGGAGCCTCGGGGGGTGGGGGGAGTGAAAGTGTAGCGAAGCAAAGCTTGCAAAAGGATCTTTGATCATGTCTACCTACCCATTAATATGTGGTGGTTTTCAGTTAAATATAGATGTGAACAAATAAGTTTGAAGCTGCATGAGTAAAGACTTTATTTTCTAGTCAGCCATCATTATAAATCTGATAATCAGCTGTTTGTCATAGGGCAGTCACCCTAAGAAACCATCACCTAAGAAAAAGTCCATAGGGTCTCTTAAGGTTCTTCAACTTAGCATCACCTGCCTAAGTTAACCTAGATCTAGATGATTACAGTCTCACTGAATTGCTTCACTGCTCACAGTCTGTTTAGTCTTCACAGCATTTTCTCTTCAACTGGTATTTCGTGTAGCTGAGTGAAAAGGTCATAGCTGGGATTCTTGGTTTGGGTATCACACTTTATCATATTTCAGTGAAAGCTCTATAACTTCAAGACATAATATGAATAATGGGCATCCATTTACAGCAGTAAATCTCTTCAGAAACCTCTTTTCTATGGTGGGGATTCAGTTATTTCTAACCAAAAAAGCCAGTAAGTGGTAAGAGGCTTACTATTCCTGAATGAAATGTGTGTCTGACTAGCTGTAGCCTGCTGGACTTCAGATTCTGTCTGGTCATAGATATCAAGTGCATTTTGAAGGTAAAGGATAAAAAGTGAGCTCTGTTATGACTCACTGTTCTAGAACTTGCATGACCTTTACTGTGTTTCCTCTTTGAATGTTCTTGAAATTTCAGTTGGCTAAACATGGCTTTTTAGACTTGCCAACCTACTGCTCATCTATATCTTTGTAAACAAGTGATATGCCCTTAAAATTGTGTCCAAGCTGGTATGTGCAACAGTGTGGAAGTTCCTTACCTGATTTAATAAAATGCTTGAACACTGAGTTGTCATTTTTTAAAATAGATTTTATTTTTCTGAGAGCAGTTTTGGGTTCACAGCAAAATTGAGCAGAGAGTATGGAGTTCCCATGTACTCTCTCCCTGCCCACCACTGGCCCAACTTCCCCCACAATCAACATCCCCCACCAGAGTAGGACACAGGTTACAATTGATGAACATACATTAACACATCATTATTGCCCAAAGCCCATAGTTTACATTAAAGTTTACTTGTAGTGTTATATATTCTGTGAGTTTGGACAAATCTACAATGAAATGTATCCACCATTTTGAATACAACATGGTATAGTTTTACTGCCTTGAAAATCCTCTGTTTTCCACCTCTTCATCTTCCTTCTTCCTAATGCCTGGGAACCACTGGTCTTTTTACTGTCTCCATACCTTTGCCTTTTCCAGAATGTCACGTAGTTAGAATTGTATGGTATGTAGCCTTTTTAAGTTGGGCTTCTTTCACTTAATAGTAATATGCACGTAAGTTTTCTCCATGTATTTTTATGGGTTGATAGCTCACTTCTGTTTAGTGCTAAATTTACATTGTCTGGATGTAACTTAGCTTATTTAAACAGTCGTCTACTGAAGGATCTCTTCATTGCTCCCAAATTTTGGCAGTTCATGAATGAGGCTGGTATAAAGATGTGTGGACAGGTTTTTATTTGGATATGTTTTCAGTTCATTTGGGTATATACCAAGGAGTACAGTTACTGGATCATATAAGTAATAGTATGTTTAGCTCTGTAGGAGACTGCCAAATTCTCTTCCAAAGTTGCTGTACCATTTGAATTCCTATAGCAATGAATGAGTTCCTGTTCCTTTGCATACTTGCCAGCATCTGGTGGTGTCAGGTGTTTGGGATTTTAGCCATTCTAATAGGTGTACTTGTAGTGATACCTTGTTTTAATTTCCATTTTGCTGATGACATTATGTTGAACATCTTTTCATATGTTTATTTATCAAGTGTATATCTTTAGTGAGGTGTCAGGCCTTTTGCCCCTTTTTCTAATTGGGTTTTTCATTTTATTGTTTTAAGAATTTATATATTTTGGATAACTGTCATTTGTTGGATATGTGTTTTACAAATATTTTTGCCTGGTCTCTGCCTCGTCTTCTCCTTTCCTTGACAATGTCTTTTACAGAGCAGAAGTTTTTAATTTTAATGAAGTACAACTTAATTCTCTCTCTCATGGATCATACTTTTGGTATTTTATCTAAAAAGTCACCGCCAAACCCATCGTCATCTAGATTTTTTTCCTGCATTATCTTGTAGGAGTTTTATAATAAGTTTTGCATTTTACATTTAGGTCTGTAATCCATCTTGAGCTCATTTTTGTAAAAGGTATATGGTCTGTGTCTAGATTCATTTTTTACATGTGGCTGTCCAACTGGTCCTGAGTTTTTGTTAAGAATACTCTAGTAAGACTCTCCCCCCAGAAATAGGAGCTACGTATGTAATTTTTTTTAAAGATTTTATTTATTTATTTGACAGTGAGAGAGAGATCACAAGTAGAGAGGCAGGCAGAGAGAAAGGAGGAAGCAGGCTCCCCGCCGAGCAGGGAGCCCAATGCGGGCCTTGATCCCAGGACCCTGAGATCACGACCTGAGCCGAAGGCAGAGGCTTTAACCCACTGAGCCACCCAGGTGCCCTACGTATGTAATTTTAAATGTTCTTATAGCCACATTAAACAACTAAAAAGAAACAGGTGAAATTTTTCTATATTTAACTCCATATATCCAAAATACTGTGCTTTCAACACGTATGCATTAAAAATTACTGCCAAGATTTTTATATTCCTTTTTTCAGAGTAAAGCTTCAAAATCCATTGTACTTCTAGCACATCTCAATTTGGTATACCCGCATTTCCAGTGCGCAATATGGTTACATATGGTTAGTGGACACTGCTGCTGTATAATGAAAGGCATGACTGGTAAGGTTTTTGGTTTGGTTTTGTTTCTCTTTTTTAAACAGGCTTTCTACTATGCAATTACCAAAAAAGCCATCATACAATTGCATCTCCTCACTACAAGTGGCAGCCAGGATTCTTCAGTAGGATTGTAGGAATTGCCCTCACTAGGATAGAGAAGCTTTTTAATTGCTTCACCTGTGCCCAAGCTTGCTCCTGTGAGAATGAGTAGCTGCATGCCCACTCTTGAGGAGAAGCATGACAAAAATTAAGCTGCTGTATTCTACAGGGCAGAGTGCCTATGTGAAAGATGGTGGGCCAGGAGGCAGCCCTAAACAAATATTTGAAGACATGTTTATCTGCAAGATACTCTTTTACTTGGAATATAACACATCAGATACTGATATCTTCCTTGGGGCTACCAATAGGTTTACTTTTTTAGGTGATCAGGTTAGAGCCTTTGCCGTTTGCTACATCTGTCCTTTAAACTGCCTAATGTTTAAGCCATCCCACATGGACTGCTTTGACTAGTTAATACTTTATTTTAGACTAGTTAATATCTTTTTTGAAAATATGTACATGCTAATGGTCAAAGTGCAGAGGGGTCTGTATTGAAAAAAGTAAGTTTTTCCTCTTGTTTTTCACAATTTCTCCCTATATCCACAATCACCAATTTCTTTCCTTTTTTTTCCCCTCAGTTACCAGTATCTTGTGTATACTTTAAAAGTAGTCTATGCATAAGTGAAAATGTCCATGAAACCTTCATGAAAGCACACGTGGGGAGTTTGGTTCCACTATCACATTGTAAGCCCTACAACCCATCCATCCCGCTGCTTACAATGATAAACCGGTTAAAATAGAAAAGAAAAAAAAAAAGAAAACCACCCAGGGGCTTTAAAGAGTAAATAAAGGCCAACAGACTGGAGGGGAATAAAACCTGAAGTGTTTGGCATCAGCAAAAAGAGGAGACAAAAAAAGCTAATTAATGGTATGCCAAATTCCAAACATACCAATAATTATATATTATTGACCTAGTAACATTCTAATAAAAAGAATGGACAGTGGGTTAGGGAAAAGCTCATTTATATGCTGCCTGTAAGAAACACTTTAAAGACATGAGTTTAAAGTCAAAAGATGGAAAAAATAGAACATGCAAATTAGCACAAGACTAGAGTGGCCATATAAATCCCAGATAAAGTAGACTTCAATACAAAGATTATTGCCATAGATAAAAATTAGGAACATTTCATAATGATAACAGGGACAATTCATCAGGAAGATAGTACAAGTGTAAATGTGTATGTGCCTAATAGCCTTAAAGTACATTAATAAATACTTTAAGGAGTTGAAGGGAGAAACTGACAATTTTGCCATGAATTAAAAAAAAATTTTTTTAAAAAAGGCTCCACACCAAATGTGTGACCCTGAGATCGAGAGTCACAAGCTCTACTGACTGAGCCTGCCAGCACTCTGCTGTAGTAGATTTTTAACACCCACTGAGCAGTTCATGGAACAACTAGACAAATCAGAACAAAAGATTTAACCACTTTATCAGCCACCTCAATCTACTTGACATTTATAGAACACTACCTCCAACAACTGGAAGATACTTTTTTCAGGTATGCATGGCATATTCATCAAGATAGAACATATTCTGGGCTGTAAAGCAAGTGTTAAGGAAAGTATTAAAATTATACGCAGTGTATTCTCTAACCACAGTGGAGTGAGAAATTGGTTACAGGATAGCCAGGAAACCCCAAAACATCAGGATATTAAACCACATTATTTGTAAATAACGTATAGGTCAAAGGTGAAATCACAAGAGGAATTAGACAAATTTGAATTTAATGATACAATATAAAATTTGTGGATGCAGTTAAAGCTGTGCTTAGAGATGCATTACTCAATACAGTAGCCACTAGCTACATGTGATTAATTAGAATTAAAAGTTCTATTTCCTCACACTGGCCACATTTCAAGTGCCCAGGAGGTACCTGTGGCTAGTGGCCACTGAATTGGACAGCAGAAAATAGGATATTTCCATCACTGTAGAAAGTTCTATTATTCATGGCTTAGAGGGAGAATTAGTTTTGAATATTTATGTATTTAATTTATTTTAAAGATTTTGTTTTTTTGACAGATCACAAGTAGAGAGGCAGGTGAGGGTGGGGAAGTAGGCTCCCTGCTGAGCAGAGAGCCCCACATGGGGCTCGATCCCAGGACCCTGAGATCACGACCTGAGCTGAAAGCAGAGGCTTAACCCACTGAGCCACCCAGGCACCCCCTTTTTCTTTTAAGTTTTTTTTTTTTAATTTTTTTTGACAGAGACAGTGAGAGAGGGAACACAAGCAAGGGGAGTGGGAGAGGGAGAAGCAGGCTTCCCTTGGAGCCGGGAGCCCGAGGCAGGGTTTGATCCAAGGACCCTGGGGTCATGACCTGAGCCAAAGGCAGACACTTAATGACTGACCACCCAGGTGCCCCTTGAACATTTATATTAGAAAAGAAAAAAACATCCAAAATCAATGACCTCAGTTTAACCTCACCTTAACAAAGTAGAGAAAGAAAAGCAAAGTAAGCCTGAATGAGACAGAAAAGAAAAGGAAATATAATCGCAAAAATCAAAGTAGAAATCAAACAATAGATAACAAAGCCAAAATCTGATTATTTGGAATGGAAGCCACAACTGAAAAACTCCTAACTAGGCTGATCAAGAAAAACGTATAAAATCACCACCACTATCAGAAATGAAAAAGAAGTTATCACTACAAGTCCTATGGACATTAAAGGAAAATAAAGGTATACTATGAACAACTTTATGCCAACAAATTAGACCACTTACACGAAGCCAACAAATTTATAATTCAACTTAACCAAAACTAACACAAGAAAAAATAGGAAATCTGAATGGCCCTATAGCAAAAAAAAAAAAAAATATCAAAACTTTCCAAAAAGGAAACTCAAGACTCAGTTTCACTGGTGAATTCTACCAAACATTCAAGGGAAGAGTACCACCAATCTTACACAAACTTTTTCAGAAAACAGGAAGAGGAAGCTGTTGAGGCTAATAACAGCATACGAAAGCCTAAGGAACATTACAAAGACTGCAGACCAATACTGTAATGAATATAGATGCAGAAATCCTCATCAATACTGGCAAACTGAAAACAATATAAAAGGACAAGTATAAAAGGACAATATTTCATGACCAAGTAAGATTTATTCCAAGAATGTAGGTTAATACTCAAATATGAATGTACCTAATAATGTCATATATATGTGTGTGTGTGTGTGTGTATGAAGGGGAAACATATCCACAAAAATTTATACATGAGGGGTCATAGTAGCATTATTCATAATGGTCAAAAAATAAAAACCCAAGTGTTCATTACCTGATGAATGAGTAAACAAAATGTGGTAGAAGCACACAATGGGATATTTGGCAATAAAAAGGAATGGAATGAAGTAATATCCCAGAATACGGCAGAGTAGGAAGCCATTCCTTCACCTCAATAGCCATTAAGCTGGCAAGAATTGTCTAAAGTAACTTTTGGAACTCGAATCTAGTTGAACACTTGCAATGGCCAGGGTAAGGCTTGATGAAGAGGCTAGTAAATTTCAGTAAATTCTAGTTAATATTGGCCTTTCACATAGTGGCTACCATCCCCTACTTCCCAGCCTCAGTCGGCAACTGGGAGGAGGGACAGTGACCAACATTCCTAGTGCAGCTTCCTGGAGCCAGAGTTGTCAATAAGGACCTTGTCCTCTAAATTAAAGATTTTATTTATTTGAATCAGAGAGAGAGAGCACAAGCACAAGCAGGGGGAATGGCAGGCAGGGAGAAGTAGGCTCCCCACTGAGCAGGGAGCCCGATGCAGGACTCCATCCCAGAACCCCGAGATCATGACCTGAGCCAAAGGCAGATGCTTAACTGACTAAGCCAGCCAGGTGTCCCATTGATCTTTTTTTAAAAAAAGACTTATTTTAGAGAAAGCATGTACATGGGTGGGGTGCAGAGGGAGAGAATCTCAAGGAGAATCCCTGCTGAGCATGGACCACCCCCCCCCAACACAGGCTCAATCCCATGACCCATGATATCATGACCTGAGCTGTAACCAAGAGTTAGTCACTTAACTGACCAAGCCATACAGGCACTCCTGCTCTTGATCACTTTTAGTTATTTGAGCTCCTATGGGCTAAAGTGACTTGCAAGGGATTTAAAAAGACAATATTTCTCTTTGGAAACCAGACATTTAAGGAAATCTTTGTCGGGTCACTGGCTGACTGCAGAGATAACAGAACAGAAACTTCAATGACACAACAAGCAATTCACACTTTGCAAAAATAATTTGGAACATCACAAACGTACGTACACCTCTAGTCCTCAACTAGCAAGATTAACAATCCCTGAGTAGAATTCGATTTTCGGAATTACCACATCATGCTCAATATGTCCAGTTCTCAGTAAAAATAAAAACAATACAGGAAACAGAAACAAGAAAGTACAGCCCACACTGGGGGAAAAAATTGACAGAAACCACCCCTAAGGAAGCACATATACTGGAATTACTCATTAACAATGTTAAAAATGACTACTTTAAATATGTTGAATGTGCTAAAGAAACCATGGTCAAAGAACTAAAGGAAATCAGGAAAACTGTAGAACAAACGGGAGTATCAGTAAAGAGAAATTATAAAAAATTAGGGTGCCTGGGTGGCTCAGTGGGTTAAAGCCTCTGCTTTCAGCTCAGGTCATGATCTCAGCGTCCTGGGATTGAGGCCCGCATCGGGCTCTCTGCTCAGCAGGGAGCCTGCTTCCTCTTCTCCCTGTCTGTCTGCCTGCCTCTCTGCCTACTTGTAATCTCTCTCCCTGTCAAATAAATAAATAAAATCTTTTAAAAAATTATAAAAAATTAGAAAAAGGAACCAAACATTCTGAAGCTGAGAAGTAAAATAACTGAAATGAAAAACTCATGAGAGGTATTCAGTGGCAAATTTGAGCAGGTAGAAGAAAGGATCTGTGAGCTTAAAGACAAGACAATTGAAATTATCCAGTATGAGGAGCAGAAAGAAAAAAGTTGAAGAAAAATGAACAGAGCCTGAGAGACCCATAGGACACCATCAAATGTACCAATATAGGCATTATTGGAGTCCCAGGGGAAGGGAGACATGGGGCAGAAAACACATTTGAAGAAGTGATGGTTTAAAACTTCCCAAGTCTGGAGTACCTGGTTGACTCAGTTGGTAGACCATGCAACTCTTGAACTCTGGGTTATAAATTTGAGCCCCACACTGGATGCAGAAATTACTTTAAAAACAACAACAACAAAACAAAATGAAACAAAAACCCTTTCCAAATCTGAGGCAAGACATAACTCTACATGTCCAAGTTCAGTGAACTCCAAAGAAGATAAACTCAAAAAGAAGACACATTATATTTAAATTTTCACAACCAGAAGAAAAAGGGAGAAGTTCGAAAGCAGCAAGAGAAGTAACTCCTCTCATACCAGAAAACCTCAATAAAATTAACAGCTGATTACCCTCCGGAAGCTATGAAGGCCAGAAGGTAATGGGATGGCATATTTAAAGTCTTGAAAGAACTATCAGCCAAGAATTCTATGTTTGGCAAGACTTTTTTTGTTGTTTTTTTTCCAAGAATGAAGGAGAAATTAAGACATTGCAGGTAAGGTGCCTGGGTGGCTCAGTCAGGTAAGTGTCTGTTCAGGTCATTATCCCAGGGTCCTGGGATGGAGCCCCACATTGGTCTCCCTGCTCAGCGGGGAGTCTGCTTCTCCCTCTGCCCCTCCCCCCTGCTCATGATCTCGCTCTCTCTGATAAATAAAATCTTAAAAAAAAAAAAAGACATTGCAGGTAAAAACTGAGGGAGTTCATTATCAATAGACCTGATGTACAAGAAATGCTAAAGGCTGAAATGACAGAACACTAGACAGTAACGGAGAGACATGAGGAAAAATATAGGACCCTGGTAAAGGTAACTAGGTAAACATAAAAGCTAGTATTATTGTGCTTCTGGTATGGTATGTAACTTGTCTCTTTCTCCTAGTATTGTATGTAACTTCTCTCTTCTTCCTATATGATTTAATATGCAAATGCATAAACAATAATTATACATCTATGTTAATGGGCATGCAATATATAAATAAAGGTGTAATCTGTGACAATCACAGCATAAAGAGGGAAGGGTGGAAATGTATAGGAGCAGAGTGTTTGTATCCTATTGAAACTAAATTGGCGTTCGAACTAGGTTGTCCTAAGTTTAAGATGTTAATGGTAACCCTCAAGGTAGCCATTAAGAAAATAATTTAGAGGGTGCCTGCATGGCTGTTGGTTAAGCATCTGCCTTTGGCTCAGGTCATGAACTCAGGATCCTGGGATCTCATGTCAGGCTCCTTGCTCAGTGGGGAGTCTGCTTGTCCCTCTCCCTGTGCCCCTACACCCACTCATGTGCACTCTCTCAAACAACATCTTAAACAAATAATTTAAAAATATACAGAAAACAAAAGAAGGGAATTAAAATGTCACAGTACAAAAAATAAATACAAAAAAAGGGCAGAAATAGGGGAATTGAGGAACCGTAAAAGACATAGAAACCAAATACAGGATACATGGCAGAAGAAAATCCTGTTTTATCAGTAATCACATGAAATGTAAATGGATTAAACTCTCATCAAAAGGAAGGATCGGCAGATTGGAATAAAGAAACAGGATCCATCTATATGCCATCCACAAAAGACTTACTTTATTTTTTTTTTATTTTTTATTTTTTTTAAATTTTTATTTATTTATTTGACAGAGAGAGTGAGATCACAAGTAGGCAGAGAGGCAGGCAGAGAGAGAGGGGGAAGCAGGCTCCCTGCCAAGCAGGGAGCCCAATGTGGGGCTCGATCCCAGGACCCTGAGATCATGACCTGAGCCGAAGGCAGAGGCTTAACCCACTGAGCCACCCAGGTGCCCCAAGACTTACTTTAGATGTAAAGACACAAACAGTTGAAAGTAAAAGAATGGGGAAAGATATTCTATGTAAACTGTAACCAAAAGAAAGCTGGGTGGCTATATTATTATCAGACGAAATGGACTTTAAATAAAAAACAAAGCCAAAACAGGTGCATTGTGGGCAAAGATGGATAAACCAGTTTTATACAAATTATGGTTGCATGGCCAAGAAATAGCATAAACCAATCCTACGGAAATTGACAAACCGATAAAAAGTATTTTCTCCACACATAAACAGCTTCCTTAATACCTGAAGAGGCTCTATAATATCTTTTGATACAGCATCATTCCCCTGGCTTTTCCTGTTCTCTGTATTTGCCGCCCTGTTTCCTGTTCTTCTCCCTGCTGAAAAGTCTGTTCTACATAAGTGCCCACACCAAGGACCAGGAACCTCATCAGCTCAAATTGTGACTGTTATCTGTGTTGGCTACCAGTATTCAAGAAGAAAGTATATGTGGGTATGTTCATGTATGTGCAAGTTGGAGGGCAACTAGGAGGCCCTAATGGTCTAAACCTGTCCCTGTGCTAGAATCCAGGCCCAGCCTCTCTTGATATCCAGCTGGTCCCTTCAACAAATCCCTTAAGGTGCTTCCTCAACACTCCCAACCAAGTGTATAGAGACCAGGCCACCATATATAATCCTTGTAAGTCCTCAGCTCCACTAAAATGTTTTTATTTTTTTTATTTTTTGAGAGAGAGAGAGAGGGAGTGTGCACAAGCCAGCGGGGGGGGGGGTTTGAGGGAGAGAGAGAGAATCATAAGCATGGAGCCTGACGCGGGGCTTGATCTCATGACCCTGAGGTCATGACCTGAGCCAAAACCAGGAGTCGGATGCCTAACTGACTGAGCCACCCAGGTGCTCCTCCACTAAAATATTTTCACTCTCTTAGGTTTGTTTTTGCAACTCAGCTTTGGCGTGGCATACCTATATGTGCTAGACAGGCTAGGGAGTCAGGTGAAAGAAAATTCGAATTTGTATCTGGCTCTTGGAGATTCTAATCCAAGCGCAGTCGCCAGTCTTAAATTGTTCGGTGTCCTTGAGTGACCTGTTATGCCCCTCGGTTCCCTCACTTCAGGGAGTGAGGCCTTTCTAGCTCTCACATAAAATCCTTCTCCCACTGAGAATGTGTGTTTCCTCTTTCAACCCCAGATTCAATTCTCTCCTTTAAGGGTACGATTATAATCCTTTCTTATAGCCCAGGAGTACAGCTGTACTATTGATGGGACTGTGTTAGTCTGAACTTATCTTGTATGCAATCTTCAGGCACCTGTTTAGGTGCGCTGGCGGTTCCCCTTGGTCTTTCCCTCTGATCACCTCCTTTGGGGCTTGATATTGAGGTGTCTTGGGCAATTAAAACTAATGTTCTAGGAACTTGCCCTTTTACTATGGACAAGCCCACCGTTGTAGGAGTTATAGGTTAGTATCCTTGCTGACTGGTGACTTGTATCTGTTGTTCTAGCTGTGTCTCTGGTTTCCAACATGCTGATTGCCTTGTCTTCTGGAAACAGAATTTTCTTGGGTTCTAACCTACAGACCTGTCTTGACCTCTAGTTTCAGCCTGTTGGCCCATCTGGACCCAATTTCCCACTGTTACCAGGATGAATCACCTGCTGTGATTTGCAGACTACTTAGGGGGAACTGGGGAGCAATGAAAAGTTCTTGAGTAGGGGAGTAATGTGATTAACAGGTGTTTTAGAAACAATAGAGAATTAACATGGAGGCAAAGAGGCTGAAGTCGGTAAGTTCATGAAAGGACATTTACGGTAAAAAACCATCCAAGAGGATACACATATCACAGTATCATCTTGTCGAATCCTTATAATCTCCCAGAGGAGGGAGAAACAGTGGCCCACTGAGGAAAGCATTTGTTCCACCTCACAGGGAATCAAATGTGTAGGCAGAGGCGTAGGTCCTCCCTAACAGCATTGAGGTGGTGCAGAGAGGAGGCAGGGGAGAGCGTGGAACCCTTTAATGTTTGGGGTCTGCAGAGAGTGCTGATGGACCAGATGGGTAAAGAGGTTGTCAAAGACCTGAGTCTGGTTTCTGGGCAAATGAGAGAGCTAGGAGAGAATAAGGGAGGGGCCCCTGGGTGGCTCAGTGGGTTAAGCCTCTGCCTTCGGCTCAGGTCATGATCTCAGGGTCCTGGGATCGAGCTCAGGGTCCTGGGATTGAGCCCCGCATAGGGCTCTCTGCTCAGCAGGGAGCCTGCTTCCCCCTCTCCCTCTGCCTGCCTCTCTGCCTACTTGTGATCTCTCTCTCTCTCTCTCTGTCAAATAAATAATCTTAAAGAGAGAGAGAGAGAGAGAGAGAGAGAGAGAGAGAGAGAGAGAGAGAGAGAAAGGGAGACAGAGATGGATTTGAGTTTGGATTCCGTTGCCACTTCTTCAGATCAGTGTGACCAAATTCAAGTGTCTGGGAGTTAGTGAACATCGCTATTCGTCTCTCTGGAGGCAGCTGCAGATGCGGGAGGCTCTGGCCATGCGGGGTTCATTAACTCGGATGTGTGTGGGTTAGTGGACATGAGCTTACCAAGCTGAGAGGGTGTCTCAAAAAGCAGCTGGGAAGGACTTCTTTGGAATGGTCATCACTGGAGAAGGAGAGAGGAACAGGCAGCAAAGGACTGTGCTGTGTCTACACTACCAACGGGGATATTTAAACGAAGAAGGAGAGAGATACAAAAGTGATAAAATATCTCGCCATTTAAGGGTAAGTCCTAACAGCTCCCCATTTCTGAACTTAGGACAGTGAATTCCAGGGGAAGCCAGATCTCAGATTTCAGCGGTGTAGAGGAGTAGGTAGAGCATAAAAAGAGCCAGTCTTTCATACGTTTAGTCAGTAGTAGTTTCTGGATTATGCACATCGGGCCATGCCTTACGCAACTGTGCTGGCCACTGGCTGGACACATGATAAATTGTGTTACTTGTACCCATGGGTCCGTTTGTTGGTTATTAGACTTCAATTCTAGGTGTCCACCAGGGGGCGACAGAACCTAGGTCTGCGGTGCTCCGTTGTGAATAGCCACTGCTGATGCTTTGTAACCTGTTGGCTCATTCGGCCTTTTCTGTGGCTGGGTAGAAGGGGCAGGAGCGTGGGAGCAGCTGGCAGCAGTCCTCCCAGTGCCCCAGTAAGGTTTTGAAACTGTCTGAATCGGTTGGGGGCACGTGAGCCCCGCCCATCTGAGCAGTTCCAGGGAGCTCTGGCTTGCTTGGTAAGGTAAAGGCACAGTATGTTCTTAGTCCTGGGAGGACATGGCCCGGGTTAGCAGATAGCCCCATCTCTCAGAATTCCTTCAGAAATTCCTCCCCTCAATTCCACTAAGAGACAGATGGCCCCTTCATAAGAAATCTTCTGCCCTTTGTCAAATTCGATTGTTTGCTCAGATACCAGACATGACCTCACACCTCACTCCCTTCTCCCCTCAGCTCAAGATTTATGCGAGGCACTGGGGCTGCGCAGGGGACCAAGCAGCTGCCTTTTCTGGTTGCCTCCTGGAGTCAACTGGGCAATGTTTAAAAACTGTGGATGCTGAGCCTCACCCCAGAGAGTCCAATTTAATGATTCTGGAGTAGAGCCTGGGTGTCTGTGTTTTAGTTCTGTTTTTTTATATTGAGTAAGTTCCACACCCAATGTGGGGCTTGAATTCATGACCCTGAGATCAAGAGTCACATGCTCCACCGATGGACTGACCCACCAAGCCAGCCAGGTGCCCATGGGCATCCGTGGTTTTTTAAAAGCTTCTCGTGTGATTTCTCATGTGCGGCATTATAGAAAATCTCTGGGGGCAAAGCCTTGCTATTCAAAATATAGAAGCTTGATAGAAATGTAGAATCTTAGCAGCCCCTTCCCTATTTGCTGAATCAGAATGCACATTTCAACAAGATCCCCAGGTCATTCGGTTCCTGAATGACACTGAAGTTGGAGAAACGCTGATGTAATTAGTACCCCGTCTGCTCCCTCATGCTTTCACCTGGCCTGAATCACAGCCTCTGCAATGTTGTCAAGCCGGAGCAGGGGTTTTTAGGAGCACACATTTTTGACTGTGACCTACAGAAATAGATTTACTATCAAGGAGAAGAGCACATGTGTATATATAATGTAACAAAAAATGTCACCAAAAAACCCCACAAAACCTTTACTGCCTGTAACTGCAGAAAGAACTCTCCACATTGTGCATTTGGGGAGGGAGGCGGGTTGTCAGAGAGTTAGAAATAAATCCTGAGGATGAAGGGCATGCTAGATGATATAATAACATTTACTTTAAAAATTAAATGTGGAGGTCCTTCTAGATGTTTGTTATCTATGTCCTGTTTCTTGATCTGGGTGCTGGGTATATTCAACTTTGTAAAATGTGCATGTTTTCGCACTTCTCTGTATGTATGTCATACTTTAATAAAAAGGTCAATAAATTACATTTTGATATTTTCTATTGCATTATTGTCCTCTTCCACTAAAAAAAAAAATCCGGTCAAAACCCACTGAACCCACTGAATTCAGTTCACCTCCCGCTCATAGGTTGCAACAGTAGTTTAAAGAAACATTTCTCTGGGGCGCCTGGGTGGCTCAGTCATTGAGCGTCTGCCTTCGGCTCAGGTCCTGATCCCAGGGTCCTGGGATGGAGCCCTGCATCGGGCTCCCCGCTCTCTGGGAAGCCTGCTTCTCCCTCTGCCTCTCCCCTGGCTTGTGTTCCCTCTCTCCCTGTCTCTCTCTTTGTCAAATAAATAAATAGAATCTCTTAAAAAAAGGTTATTTTAAAAAATTAAAATACAAAAAAACATTTCTCTATTTAAAAAAGAAAAAGGACAAAAACCTTCAGCCCAATCACTCAGCAGAATCCACCACTCTTGGCTGAGCACCTGTTTGCAGGTATGAGCCAGGCTGCCTGTTACCACCCCACGGTTGCCCTCCTTGGCCTCCTGTGTACCCCCCACTGCAACTGTCTCACGGTGGAGACTCTTAAGGGCACCCCCACAAGCCTCCCTCAGGCAGCTTGGTCCACCTCCACTTAGAACGAGACCCGACAAGCCCTTCCCCCTGCAGTCACTCTGCTCTGGGCAACTCTCCTCAAGTTCCCGATCTGGGAAGAGACTGGTACAGGCACGTTACAGGGTTGGGGTTTATCCCCACAGCCTCCTGAAGCTCCTGAGCTTTAGGCTTCTAGACTGTGGCTCACTTCCTCCCATAAGCTGTCAGCTCCCTGGGGGCAGAGCAGTCTCCCTGGCTGTCTCCAGGCTACTAGTACTGGACTCGCAGACAGTGCAGAGAAGGAGACCTATGGCCTCAGACACCTCTCTGTATAGCCCCCAGGGCTCAGTGGTGGTGGTGGTGAGACAGACCAGGAGTTGGGACTAGGCAGGATGGGGGACCTCTTTTCTGTGAAACTAAAGCTCCAGACAACCTTGCACTGGGGATGTAAGAGGCATGGATCTGGCTGGTGGGCAATTGGAGGAGAGGTAGAAGAATGGGGAGTTGGCCTCCCCAAGACAAACACCTAGCGGGACCAACCAGGATACAAGTGCCTCGACCTCTTGCTTTGTTTGATTTGGAGCTTGATTTATAGGCAGAGAGCTTGCTCCAAATCAGTTGCTTGTGTCTCTTGACCCCCCCAAATCTAGTGAGTACCAATGCATCCAAGGTGAGGCTCCTGGGTTGGACATTGCTTTCTTGTGTGTTCGTGGTTCCGAGTGGACTTTGGAGTCAAAAGCTGGATTTGAATTCTGACTTTATACTACCAGCTGTATGACCCTGTGCAAGTTACTTAACAATGTAAAGTCCATCTTTAAAATGAGGATGGTGGGGGCGCCCTGGGTGGCTCAGTTGTTAAGTGTCTGCCTTTGGCTTGGGTCATGACCCCAGGGTCCTGGGATCGAGTCTTATGTCGGGCTCCCTGCTCTGCGGGGATCCTGCTTCTCCCTCTCCTCCTAACTCCCCCTGCTTGTGTTCCCTCTCTCTCTGGCTCTCTCTCTGTCAAATAAATAAAATATTTTAAAAATGAGGATGGTAACAAGTACCTCCTTTGATTGCTGTGGTGGTTAGATGGGAATACATGCCAAGCAGGGCCTTACCCATAGGAAGGCTCCATAAACCTTAGCAATGGTCATTACTGAGGCAGTGTAAAGGAGTTTGGGAAGGGACTCCTCTGGCTTTTCCCCTTGAGATCAGGCAACAGGCAGAATTTGGCTGTACCCAGAGGTGGTCAGTCCTATCTGCTCTAGACCTTCTCTTGGACCAGGTAAGGTATGTTCACCCTCTGCTTGGTGGCTCTGGCTTCTTCTTTTTTAAAGATTTTATTTATTTATTTGACAGTGAGAGAGAGAGATCACAAGTAGGCAGAGAGAGAGGGGGAAGCAGGCTCCCCACTGAGCAGAGAGCCTGATGCGGGCCTCGATCCCAGGACCCTGAGATCATGACCTGAGCCGAAGGCAGAGGCTTAACCCACTGAGCCACCCAGGCACCCGGCTCTGGCTTCTTGATTAAGGGAAGCTGCTATACACACTGTTATCAAATAATTTAGTGGAGGGGCACCTGGTGGCTCGGTGAAGCGTCTGACTGTCTGACTCTTGACTCTTGATTTAGGCTCAGGTCATGATCTCAGCATGGGATCAAGCCTTGCACTGGGCTCTGTGCTCAGCAGGAGTCTGCTTGAGATTCTCTCCCTCTCCCTCAGCCCCTCCCCCTGCTCATGCTCTGCTCTCTCTCTCTCAAAAATAAAGAAATCTTAAAAAAAATGATTTAGGGCGCCTGGGTGGCTCAGTGGGTTAAAGCCTCTGCCTTCGGCTCAGGTCATGATCTCAGGGTCCTGGGATCGAGGCCCGCATCAGGCTCTCTGCTCGGCGGGGAGCATGCTTCCTCCTCTCTCTCTGCCTGCCTCTCTGCCTACTTGTGATCTGATCTCTCTCTGTGTGTCAAATAAATAAATAAAATCTTCAAAAAAAAATGATTTAGTGGAAAGTCGCCCTGCCTACCTCACAGTGCAAGACACCACAATGCAAATCCACCCGGTCCAGCCCCCCATATGTGTCTGGAACCCATCCCTTTTTCATTGCCCTACTGCCCTCTAGCCAGGGCCCTTGGGCCCAATGCCGGACAATAGGGGTGCTGAAAGAGCCATCCTTACATGGTTCGTTGATGTCTGTTCTTGCGACAGTTCTCTTTGGACTTGTTTTATTATTATACCCATTTTATAGATGAGGTAGTCAGTAACAGGGCCGTATGGCCTTAAGGCTTTGGGTTCTAGGCACCATGGCTCAAGGCTGACCTTAGCTAGCTAGAATCTGGGTCTGAGCGCTGCACTACCACTAGGAGGAGGAGCTCTGAATTTTCTTTGCGGCTGCAGGGAGGAGAGCATCCAAGAGGGAGCAGGGCAGGAGGGAGGAAGGCCCCCTTTGCCAGGGACTTTTTCTGCCTGTGTTCCCAGAAGGAAGTGTCACAGGCCTGAAACCACCTCTCCCTGTTGAAATGTCCTCCCTTGGCCCCAGAGAAAGGATGGGGGCTCCAGAGAAAGTCCCAGGCCTCTGGGCTCCTGCTGACAGATGGGTCCCTCTCTGCAAACACTCACTGGATTGTGGCCTTGGAAACTTTTCAATCCAGCCTCCCCATTTTAGAAACAAAGCAACGGAGACCAGATGGAAGTGACTTTTCACACTGTCACAAGGTAAGTCAGCAGTGGCTGAATTGCTGCTACTGAGAATTCGAGACTCCTGTTTCAGTGCTCCTACATTGGACCCGGTTGATTGCACAGTCTCAGTGTGAACTCCCTACCCTCGGCTTCATCTCTCCGTCTGTAAGCACCTAAGAAGGCGCAAGGTGGATCTGGGGCGGGGATATTCCTGGCGGGTGAAGAAGAGGGATTGGTGGTGGGACTGGAAAAAGGAAGGGAGGAGCAAACGAGACCTGGCCCCCTTAAGAGGGCGGGCCAACCCCGCCGGACCCCGCCCCCTGGGGCGGCGCACGCGCAGGCGGGCTCCAGGAACTCAGGCGGGAGGGCGGGCGCTCCTGGCTCGCGGGCCGGCGCGCGGGGCCGCAGCACCTG
>LNAC01000911.1:404601-523642 GCA_002007465.1 Ailurus styani
GGTGCAGGAGCGGGGCGGCCGTGGTCGGGAGCCCAGCCTGGGGGTGGTGTGGGGTCTGTCGGACGGCGCGGACTGGAGGCGCCCGCCGCGGTGGACGGGCTCGGCGGGCTGGCCTGTGGTGCAGGAGGAGGGGCTGGGGCCCCGCAAGCAGCACCAGGAGAAGGGGGGAGGCAGCCCCGCAGTGCAGGAGCGTGGGGAGGCCCGCGCCGGGGTGCAGGAGCAGGGGGAGGGGAGCCCACGCAGGCTGCTGCAGCAGCCCGAGCCGCTCTCCGAGTTCGGGGACCGCTCCCGGGAGCACGGGGAGGGGCTCGAAAGTTCCGGGGAGCAAGGGGGGCGGTACTGGGAGAGCTGCGGGCACCTCAGGCGGGAGGCGGTGGTCCTGGGAGCGGCCCCGGCACGCCGGGAGAGACTCGAGGTAGTGGGGAGGGCCCGGCCTGTGGGGCCCCAGGGGCCTGAGGGGGAGGGGCGCCTGGGGGTGCAGGAAGCAAATTGGCTTCCTGGGGTGCAAGAAGGACAGGTGGTGCGGGCTGTCCAGGAGACATACCTGGACGAGAAGGGGTCCCAGGAGGGAGTGGGGCCCCCTGAGGGGCCCAGGATCCGGAGGCGCCGGCGGAGGAGGAGGTGGTAACCTGCAGGCCGGCTGCCCCGCACGGGGATCGCCCCGGGGTCGAGGTGAGCACAAGATGTAGGGGATTGGGGATCGGAGCGTTGGAAGTCACTGCCCGAGAGCAGGCAGTCTAGTCTGTCTTGCTGGATCCTCTTCTGCTACCTCAGCCTGGACCTCATCGAAACTGTGTCTGCGGGGAGGCAGCAGAAGGCAGCAGGTAAGGAAACCGAATTCTCTTCGCAGCGGGAGTTGGTGTGTTTTGAAGCAGGGGCTGCAGTGATATCAGGGGAGGGTGGTCTCCAAACTCGTGTTCCCCCTCCTGTATTTAAACCTGGGGAGGGAGGAAGCAGTGTATTTTTTCAACAGCAAGCCCGGATCCCTCCCCCAACCACTAAAAATGCCAACAGCAGTGATGGGGCATTTCCTTAGAGTCTAGACTGGAGATGAGACTGTCTGGGCGGCTGCCAGGCCTGGGCAGAAGGCAGAGAGGGGCAGCCCCAGGCTGAGGTTGCAGAGGAGGTGGTCACCCCTCCAGCTGTCTGCCCCTGTTGATGGGGTGCCTCCATGCCAGGGCTGGGATGGTGCAATCAGCACAGGTTTCCTCAGGTCCTCAAAACACATTCCGTAAAAGGGAAGGGGCAGCATTGCATTAACAGGACCTTATCTAGGAACCCTGTTTGGCACGTGATCTGAGATGTGAGTGTGGCGGCTTGTGACTTGAGCACGAACCTGACCTGACCTCCCATCACTCCTTCTAGTCACAGCTGATTAATAACCCAGGGCCAAGGATGAACAGGGGCAAAAGGGCAGAGAACTGCTGGTGGGCTCTCAGGAGGGGTGGTTGAGGAGGGGTTGTCTGTACTGCTGGACTCCGGGCATCTCCTGGGGCCCAGAGTTCAGGCCCACCCCACGGAGGTGGACGGAGGGGCAGCTCTGGCATCATGGGTTCTGTACCGGCCTGGGCCAGCTCCTGGCCCAGCCTAGAGGTGGGGCTTGCAGGGGTGGGGACTACATTTGGCTTCTTGTGGACGCCCCCATGGCCTGGGTGCCAGGCCTACTCATTCCTGGTTCAGAGGCGCTCGGGTGGCCCGTTGATGGGCCTCATCCTCCAAGGGTTGTTCACCTCTTACCTGGCAGCGTGTGAGTTCCTGCTTCTCTAGCCCTCGGGCTGCGGTAGGTGCAGGGTTGCTGCCGGCTTCTGCTGGGTCCCATCTTCGACCCAACTAGAGGCGGGTCTCTGAGCCAGCTGGCCCCCAGACCCTCGTCCGAACCTGTGTGGGTGAAGACAGTACTCTTGTCGGGGCAGGGGGAGCGGCGGTGGCTGCCCGGCAAAGCCTTGGGCAGGCGGCTGCTGGGACCGTGCTGGAGGAGCCGGTTCGTCTTCTCCCCACGCAAACCCTGGACCGGCTGTCAGCTTCGTCCCACGCCTGCCTGTCACACCGCCACCCCAGACACTCGTGCACCGGAAGTTCAGCTGCTTGTCCGAGGTGCCTGGCTCTTCTGGATGGCCAGACTGGTTCTGGCTCTCTGGCTCCAACGGGGAGACTTGTCTCGTCTAAACACATACACGCAAGCATTTATCTTTATCATATTTCAGGTCAGCTTTTTTGAGCTTGTGGTAGATGAGGAGAAGCACTTGACAGACCGGGGTTTTGGGCACTTAACTAGCTGTTTAACCTCCCGGGGCAAGATAATGCCTCTGGGCTCCAGTTTCCAGGTCTGGGGGCCGTGGTTTTCCCTCCTCTGTCCTGAGTGTAGAGAGCTCAGACCCCCTCTCTGGCAGCCTGGTGCCCACTTTCTCAGGAGCCCTGGCTCCTGGCAGAGGTCGGGGAGGAGGTATCAGTGCTCCCAGATCTTGTCCTCCGGTTCCTAAATCCAAGATTAGCTCCTGCCCTGTGCATTATCCTGGAAAATGAAGTATTTATTCTTTTTTTATTTTAAAGATTTTATTTACTTATTTATTTGACAGAGACACCGCGAGAGAGGGAACACAAGCAGGGGGAGAGGGAGAAGCAGGCTTCTCGCTCAGCAGGGAGCCCGATTAGGGGCTCCATCCCAGGACCCCGGGATTAGGACCTGAGCCGAAGGCAGCCGCTTAACGACTGAGCCACCCAGGCGCCCCTCTTTTCGTTTTTAATAGCAGCTTTATTGAGGTATAATGATATACAGTGAATGGAACATATTTAAAACAGTAAGTTTTAGCATACGTGTATATCTGGGAAGCCACCACCACTATCAAGATAATGAACATACCCATTATTCCCAAACCTCCCAAAGTTTTTTGTGCCCCTTTTAATTCCTTCATCCTGGCCCTCCTTTGCCATCCCTTTTTCCCAGGCAATAGACCGGTCTGCTTTCTGTCTCTATATGTTCGTCCACATTACCCGGAATTTTATGTCAGTGGAATCAGACAGTGTGTGGGTTTTTTTTTTGCCTGGCTTTTTTCACTCAGCGTGATTATTTTGAGAGTCATTCATGTTGTGTATTTTAGTAACTCATTCCTTTCAATTGCTGAGTAGCGTTCCGTTATATGTATATACCACAGTCTATCCATCCTCCTGTTAATGGGTTGTTTTAGTTTTTGATTATTACAAATAAAACTGTGAACATATGTGTTAGTTTTTCTTTGGACATCTTATTTTATTTCTCTTTGGTAAATCCTTAGGACTGGAATTGTGAGTCATATGGTAGGGATACATTTAACTTTTAAGGAAATTGCCAGACTGTTTTCCAGAGTGGTTGTACTATTTTACATACCTGCCAGTTGTGGATGAAAGTTCTAGTTTGTCCACTTTTTTGTCAACACTTGGTGTGATCAGTCTCTTTAATTTTAGATATTCTAATAGGTCTGCAGTGGTTATCTCATTGTGATTTTATTTTATTTATTTATTTTTAAAGATTTTATTTATTTATTTGACAGAGAGCACAAGTAGGCAGAGAGGCAGACAGAGGGAGAGGGAGAAGCAGGCTCCCTGCTGAGCTGAAGGCAGAGGCTTTAACCCACTGAGCCACCCAGGCGCCCCTCGTTGTTATTTTAATTTGCATTTCCCCAGTGGCTTGTATTACTGAGCATCTTTTCATGTGCTAATTTTTCATTTGTATATCTGGGGAAGTGTCTGTTCAAATCGTTTACCCAGGGGTGCCTGGGTGGCCTAGTCATTAAGCATCTGCCTTCAGCTCAGGTCATGATCCCAGAGTCCTGGGATCGAGCCCAGGTTCAGGCCCCCTGCACAGGGTCCGGCCTACTTGTCCCTCTGCCTGCCACTCCTCCTGCTTGTGTGCGTGCGGCTTTCTCTCTCTGTCAAATAAATAAATAGATAATCTTTTAAAAAACAAAACGAAAACACCAAATAGTTTGCCCATTTTTCAGTTGTGGGTTTTTTTTTCATATTCAGTTTGGTGAGTTCTTTATATGTTCTGCATACAAATCCTTTGTTGAATATGTTGGATTTGAGTATGTTTGATTTGCAGATATTTCCTTCCAGTCTTTGGCTTGCATTTTAACATTGGTTTTTGACAAGCAGAAGTTTTTAATTTTAATGAACTCCACTTTAACAACTTGTTCTTTTATGGTTTGTGCTTTTGGTGTCATGTCCAAGAAATCTTTGCCTAATCCAAAGCACAATGGATTTCTCCTATTTTTCTTCCAGAAGTTTTATTATTATTTTTAAATATATATGTATTTTTTTAAGTAATCTCTACACCCAGTGTGAGGGCTTGAACTCACAGTCCCAAGATCAAGAGTCTCATCCTGTACTGGCTGAGCCAGCCAGGTGCCCTCTTCTAGAAGCTTTATAGTTAACAGGTTTTGCATTTAGGCCTGTGATCCATTTGGGGTTAATTCTTGTATATGGTGCAAGGTATGAATTGAAGTTCAGCTTTTTGCATGTGGAGATCCAGCTATTCCAGCACCATTTGTTGAAAGGGCTTGTCTTTCCATAGACTTGCCTTTGCACCTTTGTCAAAAATCAGTTGTCTGTACATGTGTAAATGTAATTCTGGACTCTCTTTTGTTCAACTGGTCAGTTTGTCTGTCTTTATCATAGCACCACACCATCTTGATCACTGTAGATTATGGGAAATCTTGAAATCAGGGTAAGATCTTTGAATTCTGTTCTTCCTTTTCAATATTGTTTTAGTTATTCCACTTTCTTTGGACTTTCATATGCATTTTAGAATCCATTTTTAATTTCTACAAGAAAGCCCATTGGGATTTTGATTGGGATTGCATTGAATGTATAGATGAATTTGGGGAGATCTCCATTATCTTAGCAATATTGAACCTTCTGACCCATAAACAATGTGTATGTCTGTATTCAATTTTTAAGAATTTCCCCAGTGTTTTGTAGTTTATACAGGTCTTTCACATCTTTTGTCAGATATATTTAAGTATTATGTATTTTTTATATTATTGTAAATGGCATTTTTCCATGGGATTTGGCTTTTTTATTTAATTGTGGTAAAATATATATAACATAAAACTTAACCATGTTAAGCATCTTTCAGGGTATAGTTGAGTAGCGTTAGGTGCATTTGCATTGCTGTGCAACTATCACCACCATCTACAGAACTTTTTCATCTTGCAAAATTGAAACTCTGTGCCTATTAAACACTAGCTCTCCATTCCCCCTCCACCCCAGCCCTTGGAACCACATTCTACTTTGTCTTTATGAATTTGATTATTCTAATTACCTCATCGGAATAGAATCGCACAGTATTTGTCCTTTGTTGACTGGCTTTTTTCACTTACCATACACAGTGTATTCAAGATTCATCCATGTGGTACCATGTGTTAGAATTTCCTTCTCTTCTAAGGCTGAATAATAATCCATGGTAAGAATATACCACATTTTGTTTCTCTGTTCATATACTGGCGGTTGCTTTCACCTTTTGGCTGTTGTCAGTAATGCTGCTCTAAAATGGTATTGTTTTTAAATTTTAATTTCCTGTTGTTTGTTGTTAGTATATATGTAAACACAACTGATTTTTTGTGTATTGACCTTGAATCCTGCCACCTGTTAAATGTATTCTAGTAGATTTTTGTGGCTTCCCTTGGATTTTATAGACTGCCACATCATTTGCTAATAAAGACTATTCTTTTCTGTTCCTCATGCCTGATAATTACTTCTTTTTCTTGTCTGATTGCACTGGCTATATCCTCTGGTATAAGGCAGAATAGAAGATGAGATTATTTGTTCCTGGTCTTCAGGGGAAGACATTCAGTGTTTCACCATTACACGTGATTGTTAGTTGTAGGTTTTTCATATATGATCTTTATTGGGTTGAAGAAGCTCCCTCTATTCCTATTTTGCTTTTGTCAAATGTTTTTTTTCCTGTGACTGTAGGATTTTCTTTTTTAGCTTGTTAATATGTTGAATTAACTGATTTGTTAAAACTGATTTTCAAATGTTAAACCAACCTTGCATTCCTAAGACAAAGTCCACTTCATCATGGTGTATTTTCTTTAAATGTATTGTAGGATTCTGTTTGCTAAAGAATTTGTTAAGAATTTTGCATCTAGGGGCACCTGGGTGGCTCAGTCAGTTGAGTGGCTGCCTTCAACTCAGGTCATGATCCCAGGGTCCTGTGATCGAGCCCTGCGTTGGGCTCCCACTCAGCAGAGAACCTGCTTCTCCTTCTCCCTCTGCCTGCTGCTCCGCCTGCTTGTGTGATCTCTCTAGCTCTCTGCCAAATAAATAAATAAAATCTTAAAAAAAAAAAAAGAATTTTGCATCTAGGGATGCCTGCATGTCTCGGTTGATTAAGCGCCTTCAGCTCAGGTCATGATCCCAGGGTACTGGGATCGAGTCCTGCATTGGACTCTCTGCTCAGCGGGGAGCCTGCTTCTCCCTCTACCTGCTGCTCCCCCTGCTTGTGTTCTATCTCTCTTTGACAAATAAATAAATAAAATTAAAAAAAAAAAGAATTTTGCATCTATTTTTTTACTTAAATTCAGTTAATGTATAGTGTATCATTAGCTTCAGATATAAAGTTCCGTAATTCTTCACTTGCGAGTAATATCCAGTGCTCATTATATCCTGTGCCGTCTTTAATACCCATCACCTAGTTACTCTATCCCGCTTCCACCTCCCCTCCAGCAACCCTCAGTTTGTTTCCTATAGTTAAGAGTGCATTTATGTTTATGAAGACAGTTTTTATGTACTGTCTGTGGGATTCACAATATACATCTTTAACTTATAGTCTGCCTTCAAGTATAAATACCTATATTTTTATTAGTAATAGTATAAATGGAAAATAGTGTAAAAACCTATATTTTTATTTCTCGCCTCCATTTATGCTGTTGTCAAAAATTATCCTGATACATGTTGTAAACCCACACAATACTGGTCTGTTTTTTGTTTAAGCAGTTTATCTTTTAAAGTAATCTAAATAATAAAAACATCTTTTTTTAAAATAAAAGAATATTTTAATTCTTGTCCTTAGGAACTATAAATACTAAACATGATTTGGAAATGAGACAGTACCAAACAATGGCCAAAGGAGAATCGTCCATTCTATGCCTTCTCTTTGGTCTGGTCGCTCAGAAATATAATGTTACCAGCTATGATTATTGTTGCTTGCCGCCTCACGTTATTTTTATCTGTATATTCACCATAGTCTACTTTCCCTTCTACATAAATTCGGGACCCCTTTTTCACATACTGGTATGCCACATTTCTGAGGTCAGGGTAGAATACTGATATTCTGTGCCATGTTGTCTTTTGACTGACATCACCCAACTGATATGCCTCACTCTCCCCGGACCGCCACATCTCATTTGTCGCTAGAGAAAATATCAACTGGGTTTTTCCCTTCCACCTGTCTCATGACGGGGTCCTGACCCACTCGCCCCAGCAGCTGCACATGGTTCAGAGATCTTTCAAGAACCAAGCTGCTAGCTATATCAGACTCACGTCTTACAAACTGATGAAATACCTGTAATACAGGTCTTCGAGACATGGCTTCTATTTGCTTTTCCAATTTTTTGCAATCTAGTCTTCGGTCTTCCCCTAGTGAAGAACTCCTGGCTCCTCCCTCAATAATAAAAACATCTTAACTGTTTACCCATGTAGGTGCTATTTCCAGTGCTTCGTTGTTGTTGTTTTTTTTAAATATAATTTTTATTTATTTATTTATTTGAGAGAGAATGAGCAGGGTGAGGAGGAGCAAAGGGAGAGGGAGAAGCAGACTCCCCGCTGAGTAGGGAGCCCATTGTGAAGGCAGGTGCTTAACTGGCTGAACCACCTCTTTTTTTTTTTTTTTTTTTAAAGATTTTACTTGTTTGAGAGAGAGCGCATGGGGGTTGGGGTGGGCAGAGGGAGAAACAGGCTCCCCGCTGAGTATATAGAGCCTGATGTGGGGCTTGATCCTAGGACCCTGAGATCATGACCTGAGCCAAAGGGGATGCTTAACCAACTGAGCCATCCAGGTGCCCCCTTTTCTTTTTTAAGATTTTATTTATTTACTTAGAGAAAGCATGAGCAAGGGGAGGAGTGGGGGGAGCTGGGCAAGTGAGAATCTCAAGCAGACTCTGTTGAGTGTGGAGCCTGACCAGGGATCTCACAACCCTGAGATCATGACCTGAGTAAAAACTTAGAGTTGGATGCTCAACCAGCTGAGCCACCCAGGTGCCCCTCTAGTGCTTAATTTCTTTGCATAGATCCATATTTCTATATGGTATTATTTTCCTTCGGTCTGAAGAACTACTTTTATGGTAGTGCAGGTCTGCTGGTGATGAATTCTTTCAGCTTTTGTATATTTAAGAAGTGTATTTAGTCTTTATTTTTTAAAAGATTTTATCTATTTGAGAGAGGGAGAGAGAGCAACAGACTCCCTGGTGAGCAGAGCCCAATGTGGGGCTTGATCCCAGGACCCTGGGATAGTAACCTGAGCCAAAGGTAGATGTCTAACCAACTGAGCCACCCAGGCACCCCTACTCTTTTTTTTTTTTTTAAAGATATTTCCACTGGACTAGAATTCTAGGTCATTAGTTTATTCTTTCAGTACTTAAATACTGTTGTGCCACTGTCTTTTCATTTCGATTTCTGTAGGAAATCTGCTGTCATCTTTTTTTTTTTTTAAGTAAGCTCTGCGCATTGTGGGGCTTTACCTCACAACCTGAGATCAAGAGTCACCTGCTCCACTGACTGAGCCAGCCAGGCACCACCTCTGCTATCATCTTTATCTTTGCTCTTTATTACCTGTCTCCCTTGCCCTCCCTAAATACACTTTAAGATTTTCTCTTTATAACTGATTTTGAACAATTTGATTATGAGGAGTGTTGGTATAGTTTTCTTCATGTATCTTGTGCTTGGAGTTCATTGAACTTTTTGAGTCTGTGGACTTATAGTCTTTGTCAAATGTGGAAATATTTTGGCTATTAATTCTTCAAATATGTTTCTTTTCACAACTCTTTCTCCTTTCCTTGGGGAACTCCAACAGTACAAATGTTAGGAAATTTGAAATGGTCCCACTGCTCACTGATGCTTTGTTTATTTAAAAAAGAATTTAATTTTTCTTCTCCACAGTTTCTATTGCTGTGCCTTTAAGTTCACCAGGTTCTGCTGGAGTGTCTAGTCTGCCTTTAATTCCTCAGTTTATTTTTTCATCTCATGGAGTGTAGTTATTTATTTATTTATTTGAGAGAGGGAGGGAGAGCACAAAGGGAGAATAAGAGGGAGAAGCAGACTCCCTAATGAGCAGAGAGCCTGACGTGGGGCTCGGTCCCAGGACCCCGCAATCCTGACCTGCACTGAAGGCAGATGCTTAACCAACTGAGCCACCCAGAAGCCCCTCATGGAATGTAGTTTTTTTTCTAGAAGTTCAGTTATACTCTCTTTAAAAATATATTTTTTATGAGTACCTGGGTAGCTTAGTCAGTTAAGCATCGGACTCTTTTTTTTTTTTTTTTAAAGAAGACACTCATAATCCCATTTTCTGTCTTTTTTTTTTAGATTTTATTTATTTATTTGACAGAGAGAGAGAGATCACAAGTAGGCAGAGAGGCAGGCAGAGAGAGAGGGAAGCAGGCTCCCTGCTGAGCAGAGAGCCCGATTCGGGACTTGATCCCAGGACTCTGAGATCATGACCTGAGCTGAAGGCAGAGGCTTTAACCCACTGAGCCACCCAGGTGCCCAAGCATTGGACTCTTGACCTTAGCTCAGGTCTTGACCTCAGGGTCATGAGTTCAAGCCCTGTGCTGGGCTCCACGCTGGGTGTGGAGCCTACTTAAGAAAAAATATATATGAATATATATATTTTAATAGTAATATAGTTTTATATTAATTTTAATAACTTTTAAATGTTTAATTATTTTAATTTCTTTGCTAATTCTAACATTTGTGTCAGTTCTAGGTTGCTTTTGATTAATTGTTCTATCTCCTCATTATGGGTCATAGTTCCTGGCTTTTTTGCATGCCTTATAATTTTTTATTGGATGCCAGACAATGTAAGTTTTATCTGATTTGTTGCTGGGTACTTTTGTATTCCTGTAACTATTCTTGAGCTTTATTCTAGGATGCAGTGACTTGGAAACAGTTTCATCATCTTAGGTCTTGTTTTTAAGATTTGTTAGGTAGGACCAGAGCTATGCTCAATCTAGGGCTACTAATTCTCCTGCTGAGGCAAGACCCATCTGTGAATTCTACCCAATGCCTAGCTTTTCTAGTTTGGCTGGTGGAAACAGGCTTTTTCCAGCCTGGTGAGCACCAGGCATTGTTACTTCTAATCCTTTCAGGTAGTTATTTTCCCTAGCCTTGGGTAGTTACCACACATTCACATGATGATTAGTAGTTAGCTAAATACTTGAGAGGGGTTCCCTTTACAGACTTCTGTAGTACTCTTTTCTCTGATGATCTGTTCTATGAACTCTGGCCCCTTGAGACTCCCCAAACTCTCAGCTCCATCTCCTCAACTCATGGAGTCTTTTGGGATCTGACCGGTTCCCTTCTCTGTGCCTCACAACTCAACCGTAGGGCTGACCTCTTTTGTCATAGGTGTCACTTTCTTTTGTTTCCTGATATCTGGTGTCTTCAGAACCATTTTGTATGCTTTGTCCGATTTTTTCTTATAGTCAGGAGGGTGAATCTGATCCTTGTTACTCCATCTTGGCCAAAGATGAGAATTTGAGTTTATTTCCCTCATTGCCACCCTTCCACCCTTCCTGTTTTTCAGTCTGTCCACTCTAGAAGTATCTCATTTTTCCTTCAGTCTCCTGTCTGTGTTCATGTTGTTATGGTGTAGTAAATGGTGATGACTTTTCCTTTCCTGCACACCTTTTTGTTCTGCCTGGAGTTACTTTTGTCTGTTTGCTTAGTTTTCTATGCACCTTTCAATTAGCCAAATTCCAGTAACTGTTTAAATTTCTCAAGATGTCAGTTCCATTAGGTGTTCTATTGAATGTATCTTTCTAAAGAAGTCTCCTTCAGAGCCTTGTGCCCTGCAGCTGCAGCATGGTCTGGTTGCTCTCTATCACAGATGCTTAGCTATCCTCCTGGGACCTCCTTTCAGCATCCTGGGCATCTCCTTCACTGCTCTTCTGTGTTGGATCCCCTGTGTCTGGGTCTTCTTCTTTGTTGGTTTACTGTCCGGTTTTGGTAGAGCCTGTCCTTTAGTAACTTCCTGAGAGGAGGGTATATGGGTGGGACATTATTTGGAGACCTTGCCAGCCTGATACTTAATCAACTGAATATAAAGATCTAGGTTGGAAATTGCCTTCCATCGGCATCTTGAGAATATTGCAGTTAGGTTCTAGAGTTAACACTGAAGTCTAAAGTCAATCCACATCCTGTGTGGGACCTGTGTGAGACCCTCTCCCTTGCCCAGGAGTGTGTAGGATCTTGTCTTTATCTCCAGCATTCTGTTTCCTAATGATTTCCTTAATTATGTAGCTCATTGTGGGTCTGTTTTCATCTTGCGCTGTATGCTCAGTGAACCCTTTTGATTTGGAAACATGTACTTCAGGTCTGGGAAGTTTTCTTGTATTATTTTGGTCATTTCCCTCCCTCCCTGCTCTCCCTTGAACTCCTTTTGTTTAGATATTCAACTTTCTTATACTGATCATCTGGTTTTCTTATTTCTTTCTCTCCTGTTTGCCATCTTTATGCTTTTTGCTCCTTATTGTGGGAGACTTGAACTTTATCCTCCATCCCTTTTATTGTAATTTTAGCAATTTTGATAGCAGTAAATGTCTGTTGATATTATTTTATCCCACGTGTGGCATGAATGAGGTAGACACAAAACTACTAAATTCAACTTTAGTAATAGGAACATTGGGAGAATGGATTAGGATTTTTTTAAAATTTATTTATTTATTTATTTGACAGAGAGATATCACAAGTAGGCCGAGAGGCAGGCAGAGAGGGAGGAGGAAGTAGACTACCCGCTGAGCAGGGAGCCCTATATGGAGCTCCATCCCAGGACCTTGAGATCATGACCTGAGTCGAAGGCAGAGCCTTTAACTCACTGAGCCACCCAGGCGCCCCTAGGATTTTTGATTAGGGAAATATCCACATTTCACTAAAACAAACAAAAAACTCCTCCCTGAAAGGGCTTAACCTGAAAATTTTAAGATCCAGAGTAACAAAGAAATTAGGAAGGTTAGGGTAAGTGTGAGAATCTAATAAAGAGAACATTCTCAGAATGAATTTCTTGGGAATTCAGTAGCATGATTTCTCCATCCACTGACATTAATGGGACATACACAGAACTGAGAAGCATCACTGGTATAGTCATCCCGTAAACTGATGTTCATAGCCGTGGTGAGAAGGGCCTTCAGAAAGAGTGGTCAGTGTCAACAGTGGGAGAGAGCATGTGAGAACAGGACCGTTCTGGCCAGTTCAAATGATTGTCACAATTATAGGCATTCTCCAGAGCAGTGGTTCTCAACTCTAATCTGGATTCATCTGGAGAGGGTTTAAGCTATTGTCTCAGTCTCACCTAGGCCAAGTTGATTAGAATCTCAGTGGGTGGGGCCATCACATGGAGACTCTACTAGCTCCAAGTGGTTTTAGTGCCTAGCCAGTGCAAAGAACAGCTCCCGAAGACCCTTGCTTCCCAGAGTGTGGTCTACTGGACCAAAATATGTGTCACTTGGGAGCTTGTTAGAAATGGAGAATCGTAGGCCCTACCCCATATCCATGGAATCTGAATCTGCATTTTTTTTTAAGATTTTATTTATTTATTTGACACAGAGAGAGATCACAAGTAGGCAGAGAGGCAGGCAGAGAGAGAGGGAGAAGCAGGCTCCCTGCTGAGCAGAGAGCCTGATATGGGCCTCGATCCCGGGACCCTGAGATCATGACCTGAGCCGAAGGCAGAGGCTTTAACCCCCTGAGCCACCCAGGCGCCCTGAATCTGCATTTTAACAAGGTCCCAGGTGATCTGTATGCATTAAAGTTTGAGAATCACTACTTCATTTAGCCATTCAATAAATATTTATGAGTGAGCACCCGCTGTGGGCCAAACTCTGCTGGATGGGGGGGGGATAGATCTGTTGAATTTTGTATGTTACCTACTGTGTTTGTAATCCCCCCCCAATAATATCCAGAGATATAATATCTTATCTCTCTGAATATGTATTAATGAGCGTTTTTTGCCTGAAATTTTCTTCTCCTGCATAGTTTGTTTCCTCTTGGTTGCCTTTTCCTATGTATTTTGCTCTCTCTCTTCCATGTTAGAGGCTTGCCTTGGGTGTCTGGTAATTTTGTGTTGTCTGCTCTCAGCTAAGGGCGGGAAGCAACAGCACTGGATGGGCTTTTTGATGGAGTTCCTTTGTGTGGTGACCTGGATGGGCCGTTTGTTGGGAACTCCTGGTGTTCGTATCTTTATATATTTCTTGGCCTGGTTAGAGTCACCAGAAAAGACACTCTTGTCTCCAGCCAAGAGGTGGAAACCTGGCTCCATGTTCCAGGAGCAAGTAGAGAAGGGGACTGGGGTCTCACATCTGTGCTTGCTTTCCTTGTTTGGAATGTAGTGCACACACATACCCCTGCCTCCTGCCCCCTACCCCTCATTCTCCACCAGGCCGACTGTGCTAGTCGGGATGTTCCATTTATCCCCTCTAGGGGAATCCCTGCCTTTTGCAGGGTGGTAGAGGGATAGTCACCCAGTGGCTTTGTACGGGGGTGTGGTGGGGGGATCTTACTGCTTCTTAAATAGCTTTCAAGTAATACTCTATATTTTTAGCAGTTTACCCTCTGCCACCTCTTCCTCTTGGAGAGGATTTTGGCGCTTCCATTTCCCAGGCTTTTGAGGATTCCATGGGGTCAGTCAGAAGCTTCTCACCTTGCAGGTTGTGATTTTTCTCAGCTAGGCTCCCACTTGTCACTGGCCCAGCTGCTTTCCAGCTTCCAAAGTTTTGTTGTGGTTGTTTGTTCTACTGTTCTTCCCATCCTTAGGGACTTCTGCTGTTCAAAAAATTTCTCTTAAAATTTTTATTTTCTCTTTTTAAAATTGTAGTTTTGGTGGGGTTTCATGAAGGAGTGGAATTATGTGTGGGTGTGCAATCTACTGTCTTTTCCTGGAACCTCTGTCCTTTCTTTAAACTTCCTCACAGAATCCCTGAATTCATTCAGTATATTTTTAATGATAGGACTCTGTGGGCCCACACCTTTGAGCCAAGAAATTCAGTGTGCAGTTGTATAGGGGCTGAGTTCTGGCTTCCTCTCTTATCACCTCTCCAAACCTCAGTTTTCTCTTCTGTAAAACAGGGATAATGCAGGGTAGTAAAGGGAGGTTTGTAATCAGTCAATGAAAATAAAGCTTGTTTTGTTTTTAAATTAAATTAATAATTAGATCAAGATCATTAGATCTTAGATCAAGATCATTAGAACTAGTTAATAATTAGGTCAAGACCTGAGCTGAGATCAAGAGTCGGATGCTTACCCCACTGAGCCACCCAGGCACCCCTAGTTAAAGCTTTCAAAGAACCTGCACATAGGGGCACCTGGCTGGCTCAGTGGGGTAGGCATCTGTCGTCTCTTGATCTTGGGGTCTTGAGTTTGAGCCCCATATTGGCTGTAGAGATTACTAAAAATAAACAAACAAATTAACTAAAAAATCCATTGCTTTCCTTTAAAAAAAAAATATATATATATAGTGTCATCTTGAGGACCCAGACCGTAACTTTTCCTTCCTATTTATTTCCCCAAAACCCTAGCACAGGCTGAGCACACACAGTAGGTACATGGTGAGTGACTGAGGAGGGGGCTGGAGCAGGAGTTTTGGCCTGGTCTCTTCCTTCAGCAGCAGTGCCTCCTGGGAGCCCTGGAGCCAAGGGCCTCAGCAGGGTTTGAGAATACCGGGTCCTTCCTTTCCCTGCCTGTCTCCTGTTTGCTTCGTCTCTTAAGGCAGGCTCTCCTCTCCTGGCCCCTTACCTTTACTCGTCCCTGACCTTGGCGTGGCTGCCCCTCTGTGGCTAGAAACGAATCCCCACCACTGCGCACTGTTGATGTCCCCCAGGTCGGGATGATAGCTTTGTGAGTGCCTGAACCGGGCAGTCTCTTCCCCTTTCAGGGTCTCAGTTCCCTTCCTGCTAAAGTGGACAGGCAGGGTATAGTGGGCGGGAAGTAGTGCAACATTTCTTTCGCTTGCAGGTTCAGACGCAGGTTCAGACCCTTCCTCTCCTGCGCCCTGCCGCCTGTCCTGCACTGGGTGTTGCTAGCTCCTGGAGTTCTTGTTATGGACGTGGTCCAGAGGGGACGAGAGTAAATGCTCTACCAGTCCCAGCTCTGGCTTCTTTCCCCACCCCACCTCCAGGGCTCAACAATAGGCCCCTTCAGCTCTAGGCCCTTGCTGAAGGGGTGGGGGCGGGGCGGGGCCGCCCGCAGAGGACCAGCCCTGGAAGAGCTCTGGGAGCGGCTGGCTGCCGGCAGCTGGACTGCCTCCCTCCTCCCTCCCCGGGAGTCACTGCATCATTGGGTGCTGTGGTGACGATGCCTGGGCCAGAGGATTGGCAAGAGGCGGCTCTCTGCAGAACCCCGCATCCCAGCGCTGGCACCAGGATGTGCTTGGGGTGCGCGTGCACAAAATCCAGACAGATGCTGGAATTTATCCTCTGCCCCACACGGGTGGTGTTCTGTTGGTGGGAAGAATGCTCCAGGAATGTGTTAGGGCTCTCAGGGGCCTGTCTCTGGGTGTCAGGGTTGGTAGGCCAGTCTTGAACTGCTGGAGGATGAAACAGCACCAGAATACTTTCCAGACCAAGTGGGTACCTGTGGGGAGGTGTTGAGTCCAGTGGAGGTCTGTGCAGTGCTGTTCAGTCAGATTCTTTCCTTTCTTCTCTGAAAGTCACACCTCTGCTGTAGTCGAAGAAGATGAGGCTTAGCAGGTCCCTGTATCTGATCTGGGTCCCTGCTTCTGTGCCCTGCCTTCCCACCCTGTCACACACACACCCCCCATGCGCCCCCCTCCACCCACCTTGGTGAAGCTGGGATGCCTGACAAACTGCACTTGCCTCCCATTATCGCTGTGGTGTCATGTACTCCAGCAGAGTGTAGTGAAAATGCAGCCTTCTGCAGAAGGCCGATTCCGGGCTCTTTCTCTCTGCGGGAGGGACTGGCCGTGTCCTCCCCGGTGCTGAACTGGCTTTGTGGGAGCAAAGTAGCTTAGTGGGTCTGGGACAGGAGGGGCTGTAATGAGATTGGCAGCCCCTCTCTCCACAAAGATGCTTGCTTTTCTGGATTAGAAACACAGGGAGGGAGCAAAGCCAGGGCGGGTGGAGGCCGGGGAGACAGTGAACCTTATTCCTGGTGTCTGCTGGAAGTAAGGCAGCCCTCCTTTCTCCAGGGTCTGTCTGATGGGTTTGAAGTCCTTTTCAGCAAACTCTCTGACCAGGTATTTTGCCGGCTTCCGCCTTCAAGTTGACAGATAAAAACAGATGGTGACCTTACAAGGTACAAACCACAGTAGAGGTTTGTGTGTAGAACTCTCTCAGTAGAGAGAGAACTTGTACTAATACAGATGGTTATAAGAACAGTGACCCACTAAGGATCAGAGCATGATGGATAATTAAACATGTTTAAGTTCATTTGGCTGTTTTCCACATGTACCGTACTATAGTTGACTCTTGAACAACATTGGGGATGGGGCTGCTGACCCCTCTCACGCAGTTGAAAATCTGCACATAACTTTTGACTCCCCCAAAACTTACCTACTGACAGCTTACTCTTGATGGGAAAACTTAACCAATAACATAAGCAGTCGGTTAGCACATATTTTATATGTTGTATGTGTTATATACTGTGTTCTTAGAACAAATCTGGAGAAAAGAAAATGTTATTAAAAATCATAAGGAAGAGAAAATAAATTTCCAGTACCATACCGTATTTATGGGGAAAAAATGCACGTATAAGTGGACCTGCACTATTCACACCCATGTTGTTCAAAGGCGAACTATATTATGTGTTTATACCATTCCTCTTTTCCAATATTATTTTAACAATAATGGCAAAAATAACCAGTTTGGGGTAGGAAATGGCAATTTCCAGAGGAGATGTCATGGGTCTTGAGGGTTGTGTAGGAGTTCATCATGTAGACAAAGAGGAGGACCATCACAAAGGGAATAGCTCAGAGACATTAAAATTAAAGAAGGGAGTGTGTCTAGGGAAGGGCAAGTATCTTTAACATTTGTTTTTAAATTTAAATTCAGTTAATATATGGCGCATTAGTTTCAGAGGTAGAGTTCAGTGATTCATCAGTCTTTTTTGTTTTCTTTTTTCTTTTTTCTTTTTTTTTTTTTAAAGATTTTATTTATTTATTTGACACAGAGAGAGATCAGATCACAAGTAGGCAGAGAGAGAGGGGGAAGCAGGCTCCCCGCTGAGCAGGGAGTCTGATGCGGGCCTCGATCCCAGGACCCTGAGATCATGACTTGAGCCGAAGGCAGAGGCTTTAACCCACTGAGCCACCCAGGTGCCCTTGTTTTCTTTTTTAAAAGATTTTATTGTTTGTCAGAGAGAGAGAGAGAGTGTACACAGGCAGGGGGAGCAGCAGGCAGAGGGAGAAGCAGGATGTCTTCTGAGCTGAGTCTGATGTGGGACTTGATCTCAGAACTCTAGGATCATGACCTGAGCCAAAGGCAGATGCTTAAGTGACTGAGCCACCCAGGCACCCTGATTCATCAGTCTTATATAACACCCAGTGCTCATTACATCATGTGCCCTCCTTAATGTCCATCACCCAGTTACCCCATCCCTTCATCCCCTTCCCCTCCAGCAGCCCTCAGTTTGTTTCCTATGATTAAGAGTCTCTCACGGTTTTTCTCCCTCTCTGATTTCATCTTGTTTTATTTTTTCCTCTCTTCCCCTGTGAGCCTCTGTTTTGTTTCTTAAATTCCACATATCAGTGAGATCACATGATAATTGTTTTTCTCGGGTTGACTGACTTCGCCTACCATGATACCCTCTAGTTCCATCCACATCGTTGCAATGGCAAGATTCCGGGCTTTTTGATGGCTGAGTAGTATTCCATTGTGTATGAGTGTATACACATACACACACCCACACACACCCCACATCTTCTTTATCCATTCATCTGTCGATGGACATCTGGGCTCTTTCCATAGTTTGGCTCTTGTGGACATTGCTGCTATAAACATTAGGGTGCAAGTGCCCCTGAGGATCACTACATTTGTATCTTTGGGGTAGATACCCAGTAGTGCAGTTGATGGGTTGTAAGGTAGGTCTGTTTTCAACTTTTTGAGGACCCTCCATACTGTTTTCCAGAGTGGCTGTACCAGCTTGCATTCCCACCAATAGTGTAGGAGGGTTCCCCTTCCTTCACATCCTCGCCAACATCTGTCATTTCCTGACTTGTTAATTTTAGCCATCCTGACTGGTATGAGGTGGTATTTCATTGTGGTTTTGATTTGTATTTCCCTGATGCCGAGTAATGTTGAGCATTTTTTCGTGTGTCTATTGGCCATTTGGATGTCTTTTTTTGCAGATATGTCTGTTCGTGTCTCCTGCCCACTTCTTAATTGGTTTATTTGCTCTTTGGGTGTTGAGTTTGATAAGTTCTTTTTTTTTTTTTAAAGATTTTATTTATCTGTTTGACAGAGAGAGATCACAAGTAGGCTGAGAGGCAGGCAGAGAGAGAGGAGGAAGCAGGCTCCTTGCCAAGCAGGGAACCCGACGTGGGCCTCGATTCCAGGACCCTGAGATCATGACCTGAGCTGAAGGCAGAGGCTTTAACCCACTGAGCCACCCAGGCGCCCAGAGTTTGATATGTTCTTTATAGATTTTGGATACAAATCCTTTATCTGATATTCATTTGCAAATATCTTCTCCCATTCTGTCAGTTGTCTTTTGGTTTTGTTGACTGTTTCCTTTGCTGTGCAAAAGCTTTTGATCTTGATGAAGTCCCAATAGTTCATTTTTGCCTTTGGAGACATGTCTACAAGAAGTTGCTGCAGTTGAGATTGCTGCCTGTGTTCTCCTCAAGGATTTTGATGGATTCCTGTCTCACATTTAGGTCTTTCATCCATTTTGAGTTTATTTTTGTGTGTGGTGTAAGGAAATGGTCCAGTTTCATTCTTCTGCATGTGACTGTCCAATTTTCCCAACACCATTTGTCAAAGACACTGTCTTTTTTCCATTGGATATTCTTTCCTGCTTTGTTAAAGGTTAGTTGACCATAGAGTTGAGGGTCCATTTCTGGGGTCTCTATTCTCTTCCATTGATCTATGTATCTGTTTTTGTGCCAGTACCATACTGTCTTGATGATTATAACTTTGTGATAGAGCTTGAAGTCTGGAATTGTGATGCCACCAAGCTTTGGTTTTCTTTTTTAACATTCCTCTGGCTCTTCAGGGTCATTTCTGGTTCTATACAAATCTTAGGATTATTTGTTCTAGCTCTGTGAAAAAAAAGTTGACGGTATTTTGATAGGGGTTGCATTGACTGTATAGATGCTCTAGGTAGCATAGACATTTTAACAATATTTGTTATTCCAGTCCATGAACATGGAACGTTTTTCCAGTTCTTTGTGTCTTCCTCAATTTCTTTCATGAGTGTTGTGTAGTTTTCTGAGTACAAATCATTTGCCTAAACCTGGTTAGGTTTATTCCTAGGGACCTTATAGTTTTGGGTGCAATCGTAAATGGGATTGACTCCTAAATTTCTCTCTCTCTTCTGTCTCATTGTTAGTGTGTAGAAATGCAACTCATTTCTGTGCATGGATTTTATATTGGGAAGGGCATGTATCTGATTTGATTGGAATGTGGAGACGTTTGAGGAAAATGATAAGGTATGGAGGTGGACAAATAGGCAAGGAGTGGATCCTGAAGGGCCTTGTATTTGGCTTATTGAAGAGTGATAGAAGGATAGAAGCAGGGGAGGGACTTCAGATGACAATAATAGCAGTAGGCAGCTATGTGCCAGGTGCTGTACTAAGTGTGCTATTCATTATCTCATTGAATCTGCACTCTATGAAGGAGGTCCTGGTTATTCCCATTTTACAGATGAGGAAGTTGAGTCTTAGAGGTTAAGTCATTTGCCCAAAAGTTGCCCAACTAGAGAGCCAAGATTTCAGCCCAGGTCTGTCTGATTCTTGATCCCATTGGTATTGATTGGATTTTGTGGCCTGCCCAGTGGGGAAGGTAGGGAGTTATGGTTGGGAGAGGTGGGGATGAGGTTTCTAGCCTGGGTGGCCAGTGTTGGCTTGTGATATTTTCAGTCGGGATATAGGAGCATGTGTTAGCTAGCTCTAAAGGGGTGCTCATGAGCTCAGTTTGGATATACAGAATTTGTGGTACCTGTTCATCATCCTGGTGGAACTGTCCTGGAACTGTCTGGAAATGTGGGCCTAGAGCTTCAGGGGTTAGAAATGGAGACAGAGCACGTGGTAACTGGAGCCCCAGGAGGAGAGAAAGTGACACCCAGAGAGCAGAGCATCCACTGAGAGGAGAAGGAAGGGCGAGTTCAAAAGTCTTTGGGAAACATCAGCAGTTAAGGAGAAGGGTGAAGAGGCTCCAGGGCTGGACTTGGGGCCTGTGGGCCCAGCACCACTAAGCCAATATGCCTCAGCTTTGCTTCTCCTCAGAACTGCAGCTTGCCAAGCTCTCCTGGGAGGGGCAGGGCCCCTGCGTCCTGGAAATGGAGAGGGTGTGGACAGCCATGGTGTGTGTCTGAATCACCCCCTCTCTCCGTTGGCCCCAGGCCAGCCTCTTCCCCAGACCAGTGTGATGTCAGAACCTGAGCTGACCTGAAGGCGTGGGGTTGCCTGCTGCAGTTCCCTCTGGGATGAGGTCCCAAGGGGAGCCAGCCTGGCTTTGGTCCAGAAGCTTGGGGCCTGCGTCAAGAGGGTGAGTTGAGGCTGACTGGGCTTGGTATGGCCGGCATGTGGAGGCAAGATAATCCTCTGGCAGGGAGAGGAACTATAAGCCCCCCTCCTCTTCCCCAATATGTTGTTTTTTCCCTCCAGGGCTTAGAGAAGAGGGAGGGCAGGGGTGGGCGAGGGCTGGCTTGGAGGTGAGGTTGGCATATATTCCCAAGAATACGGTAGATTGTTTTGGAAAAATCTCTTGGCCGGAAATTACATGTCATGTCTGCTCCTCAGTGTGGATTTGTCACTTCACTGATGCTGCCCGAGAGGCTGGGGGAAGGCAGTGGACGCAGAGGCAAGCTGGGTCCTGGCCACTCCCAGCTCCCTTCGGAGATACGGGGGAGGCGATAGACCAGAGGGGTATACACGTAGGGTGGATTCTCCAGATCCTAGAGGCAGTTTGGATCCTGTGGATGTCTTACAGCAGGATGGCATTGGGAAGCAGGGGAGTTGTGGGGGAAGGAGGTAAAGAGAAGCAGGAAGGAGGAATGATATGGATCAGACCCTTCATCCAGCGATGGGCCTGGCATTTTCAGCCTCTTTTTCTCTAACTTTGGGTCAGCACAGCTTCCTGGCTTTGGGTTCTTATAGCCTCTCACAGAACTAGTTTCTGCTATAGCTGTGGTAAGGTACCCAGGAGCTTCTGGCTCGAATAGATCCCCCGCCTGGCAGGGTCACCCCCCACCCCAGAATGCTTCAGGGTAGAGAAGGAGCTCGTGAGGGGAGTGAGCCTTGTAGGAACACACCTAGTATCCTTCTCAGTCTTGAGGTTGAGTTTGCTGCGGGGGGGGGGGCGGGGGGAAAGGGGGGGATCTCAGCATNCTGCCCGGCCCCCGGAAGGGGAGGGTTCCCTGAGCTCAGCCCTAAATACCTGGCACTAAGGAGTCAGTGGATGCTTCAGATGCCTGCGGAATGAGAGGGTGTGCGTGGGGCACCTTGGGGCCCTCCGGGCTGGCGGGAGAGGAGGAGCCTCAGCAGTGGGACTTCCTCTGCTAGCAATGGCCTCACCCCAGTGCTGGATGGCACATCCCTGCGTGCGAACCTGTGGGAGCATCTCCTCCCGGAGTGCGGGCACCCGAGGCACTCTTCCGAGGCCAGAGGTCAGCCCCAGCGCAGTGCCCTGCACTGAGCTCCCGGGCACACAGCCCGTGCGGTCTTGGGGGCGGGGCGGGGGGGGGACAAGACGGGATGTCAAGGCCGGGCTGGGAAGAGGCATGGGGCTGGGGCGGGCTGTGGTCTCTCTCCGGCTGCCGGAGGCGTGGCTTCCACAGCCGGGCAGGTTTTCGGGCGCCGAGGGAGTGGAGTGCAGCGTGGAGCAGCAGGGAGCCTGGCAGGTGGACGCGTGCCTGGAGCCTGGTGGTGTGGAAGCCCGGCAGGTGGAGGTATAGGCATCAGGCCCCAAGGTGGGGAGGGGGTGTCAGGTCAAGTCAGGACGGGGTCCTCTTATGTGAGCTGCTTGGACCTCCTTACGGAATGGGGGTTCCTTTTTGAACCCGCAAGACCTAATTGGTGGCGGTGGCCCGGGGGCTGAGGGGAGCTGTGGCCCTCTGGTCGTCGGAGGTGGGGCCGCGCCCGGCGCCTGGCTGTCTCCGGGGGTCGGCGGGTGGTGGTGCAGCGCGAGGCGGCGGCTCCTGGGAATGGAGGCTGGGGACGGGGACGGGGTTGGGGGAGGGGCCCGCCGCGGCCCCAGCGCCGGCGACCGCGACCATCCGGGCTGGGCTCTCTGGGCTCGGGCCGGCCAGCCTGGGGCGGATGAGAGGCTGTGGGCGGGTGTGCGGGGGGGGGGGCGGTCATGGACCGGCCTCCCCGGTTGAGGCGCTCTAGCAACCCCTGCCCTCCTTCTGGAGGATGCTGAGGCCCGGCCCCTCAGGACGCAGGGCAGTGACGCTGCCGCTGCCGGTGCCGCGGGAGGGGCGGGGGCTGCGGGAGGGCTCTGCTCCCCTGGCCCCAGCGCCCGGAGTGTGGGTGCCATGGGGGAGAGATCTGCATATCAGCGCCTGGCTGGGGGTGAGGAGGGACCGCAGGTAATGGGAGACGCCTGGGGGATAACCAGGTACCCCGGTCGTAGACCCCATCATCTGCCAGGGAGCTGAGGGCCCAGCCCAGCTCTGCAGCAGCTTCTCAGGATTGAGGGGTGTCTGTGCTTCTGGGTCCCCAGAGGGATCCTGGGGGGCTGAGGGGCTGGTTAAGGAGGTGTTTGTGTGTGTTCGTGATGGGTGAGGGGCCAGTGATCGGTGGTAAATTACTGATGCTGCCACCTGCCTCAGTGTCTCTGGGTTCTCAGGGACCCAGTTAAACTGCCTTTTGGGCTTTCTTCAGCTCTCCATGGGAGCCTCCAGGAGCAGTGCCAGGATTTGGGTGTCGTCTTTTATGGGCACTGAGTCCTTGTTCCCTGGACATTCCTGCTTACTTTCCGAATATGCATATCAAGCTAAATGTCCTTGTTTGCTTTAGAAGAGACGGTCACTGTGTTCATGGGGTCGCTTCCCTTCTTGGAGATCAAGCACTTTCTCTCTTGGTCGGCAGAGGGCGGTAGCTGACAGGACAAAGAGGGACAGAGAGGTGGAGGGTGTTTTCCAGGGCTAGGCGAAGGGATCCAAGAACTGGCCTGAGCTCTGACCTCTCACCATGCTTCGCCTTTCCTCACAGCCTTTTCCAGCTGGATTGCTGAGCAAGCTACTGAGGCTTGTTCTTACCCGAGATCTAAGGGAAAAGTTAGTTGTGGGGTTCTGATGGATTTGGGGGCACATCTTTTGGGGGTAGCTAGGATTTTTAATCTGGCCATTCTGATCTAGGAGCCCATCTTACAGTAGAGGGAGTAATTTTGCTTAAATTGTTCCCTAAAGTCAGGTCTCCGGAGCTCCTTCAGGGTGGTGCCTGGTGGGAAGTAGGCAGTAGGCTTCTCTGAGCCATTTTCTGGCATTGTCTGCCAGGGTTTGGGGAAAAGTCAGTTCCAGAGTGACCTCAGCCTGACTTCATCTCGTCCATTAGCTCTGACCCCAGTCTCAGACTGGTGATTCACTGGACCAAGGGGAGGCTGTACCTGGCTGGCTCCACAAGCTTTGGGTGGTGGATGACACAAGGCTGGGTAAGAGGGACTGAGTGCTGGGAGTGTCCACCAATACCCACACCCCCTATCTTCCCTCTCCCCACCTCCCACCCCCATGGGATCAGGGCAGGAAATGGCTGACCTTTCAGGTAACCACTCTGCTGGGAAGGTTGAGTCCCAAGAGAGGTCCTAGAAAGAGAGCTTAAGATGCTAACCCCCCAAAAACTCTCAGTCAGCTGCCTGCCCCACCAGCCAGCTGGGGTTCCCAGAGCCAGTAGCCAGCTGGATAGGGACAAGAGAGCAGTGTACAAGAAGTGGACTCCCTGGGCATGGCTGCTGGGGGGGGGAGTTGCTGAGGGAGACTGCGAGGACTTCCTGCAGCTGTCAGGTGTGTCTGGGGGCTGTAGTGAGGGGGGTGTGAGAGCAGCTGGCTCTCTTGAGGAGGAGCAGAGGGATCATTTGTCAGCTGTAGGAACATGGGGGGCCTATGGGGGCTTGATGGCGTGTCTCCAGTTCCTTTTAGCTGAGGCTATTGTCTGTGTGGGGGGCTGCTATACAAGAAACATCCTATAGTCTGGAATCCTATTGCTTTGGGGTGGGGGCATCCCAGAAGGGTCTGGGGGCATATTTGTTTGTTTTGAGGGGGCTTTGGATCTTAGCCAGCTGGTCTGGGGGAGGAGGCACCCTGGATGTTGTGGGCAGTGCAAGGCAACCCCAGGGGAGGGGGTGGAGATTCCTTACCCCCACAAACCCCCCCCCCCGCTCACTCTGGCAGGCTGCCGGCCTCCTATTTCCGTCGGGCACCAGGGTAACAGGGCCACATTAGGGTCTGAGCCAGGAGACGCCCAGCCAAGGCTGGGACTTGGAGATGGGGGAGGGTCTCTGAGGGGTCTGCCTACAGGGCCCAAAAATGACTGTCTGGGGCCCAAACCCCCAGCTCAGGCTGTCTTCTAACCCCCACACGCCTAGACAAGCCCATATGGGAGCCTGTAGCCCCTCTTTGTACATTGCTGCTTGATTCACATAGCCCCCACCCTAAAATCCCAGGAGTTGTCTGCAACTATGGGGGTTGGGGTGGAAGCCAGAGACAGGGGGCCTTGTGTATGGGGAGGCAGGGGGGCCAGCGCGGGTGGCTGGGAGGAAGAGTCCCCCCATTCCCGCCACCCTCTTGGCAGTGATTCAGAAAGGTCCTTTTTCAGCCAGTGTCAGAGCTGCTCAGCTGGGGAGGGAGGGAGGAGGGAGGGAGGGCGGTCAGGCGGGGGAGCCAGGGAGTAGGGCTGAGCCGTGACCACTGCACTGAAGAGAAGTCAGAGAAACAGGACAGAGGACCCAGGCTGCAGCCAGCCCGGAGAAGAGCTAACCTGCTCCTGCCAGACCAGCCAGCTGTGGAAACAGCTGTGTGGCAGAGAAAAGGGGCCCTCCCCGTTGTTCTGCCCCATTTCCCACCCCTGGTGTGGGATTTGGGGGACTCCTGGGGCAGACCTCTGGTCAACTTCCATTCTGGGCAGAACCTTGAATTCAGGAGCCAAAACCCCTGCTCCCCGACTTCTTGGGCCAGAGCCCCAGTGACCTGGTCAGGGGGTCCAAATCCGTGGAGATGCCAGTGGCTCGTCGGTTCCCTGGCCTAGAGCTGTCCTTCCCTCTCCTGGCCAGACTACGGCGACGCCTGTACACAGTGAGTGGGGGCTAGGGGTGTGGGTAGGACTGACCGGGGACTGGGTCAGGGCGCCCCCCACCCCCCGCCCCGCAGAGCCAGCAGTTCACTGAGGGGCAGGGTGCAGGACTGGGAATGGCTGAGGGCTTGATGGGGGTTCTGGGCTCCGGGCTTCTCCCCTTGGCTGCTGCATTCTGGTTGGTGCGTGTGTTAGAAAAATGTCCGTGGGAAGCGTGCGTGCCAGGAGAGCGGCACGGCAAGCGTCAGACACAGGTGTGGGACTGCGGGTGTGCTGGCAGCCAGGCACGCACAGAACTGCAGAGTGTGGGTGGGGGGGGGAGAAGCCGGGGCAGTGCCCTCCCTGTGCTCCGCAGACAAAGAAACTTGCTGTGGAAGGGGCAGTTAGTAGAGGGGAGAGGGCTTGTCCAGGCTCACCCTGGGCCCGGCGGTAGAGTCAGGACTGAGACCCTGATTGCTTTCTTCTCACTGGGATCCCAGTGTTCTTCCAGTTCCCCGCACACCCCTACGCAGGGCAACCCTGTTCCTGGGGCTGGAGAAGCAGGGAGGGGAGTGTCCAGCTGAGCAGGGAGATCTGTCACTGGTGTCTCGGGGAAGAGAAATGGGCTGGACTGTGCTTTCTGAGCAGCTTCAGGGGAAGGGCTCCGTGTCTCCCCGAGTCCTGACCACCCAGGGCATGGCTTTGAGCTGTTCTGAGGAGCAACTGCCCCCAGGGGAGGGTGGCAGTGGGGAGCCTGGAGCCCTGAGACTTGGAGACTGGACAGGAGGGGAGGGGGTCTGTAGACTGTTTGCCCCGCGGGCACGCACGCGTTAGGGCACGCAGGGGGTGCAGTCCCTTGGCTCCAGGGACAGGGTAGTGATGGTGGGAGTACTGGCTGGCCCTGCCTGGCCAGGCTGCCGAGAGCTATAGCCTGGGTCAGTGATTTTTCACAGTGCACCCTTGGGGCCTTCTTCTGGAAAGCGGTGGCATCCTGGCCTCTTATGTCCACACTCCCTTGTGCGTAACGGATAATTTTGCTGAGGAGAAGTGAGTTAATGCAGCTAGATGCTTAGAACCATGACTGGCATGTAATAAGTGGAGTTCAAGTGTTAGAGTTATTTTTTCTGTTATTCTTCTTCAGTAAAATGAGTAGAAATATGTCCTTTTCACCGTGTGTGTGTAGTCCGTCAACATGATGTCACCTGTAGTATGAAGGGGAAATGAAAGTGAGGGTGACATTTCAGGTATGTGATATGTCCGAACATTCTGACATGAAGTAGTCAGGGCTGAGCCCTCCAGTCGAGCCTCTGTGTGGAGACAGCGCCTACAGGTGCTGACTGAGGGGAGTTTTGAGATCATAAAGGTGGGTTGCCTTCAGTGACGTTTTTTTCTGACTAGCGAACAACTTTTGGTAAGTTCTGAACAAAACAAAGGCCTGTTTTCCCTCAGTTTATGCATTAGTTCCATTTGAGGAGGGTTCAGTGTGTATTGAAACTGCAAAATAACTTTTGTTCACACATAAGATGGGCTTCAGTTCTAGGTTCAGATGATTATAAACCCATTTTTCACCTGCATGAACTAAGTTGTGTGGGATGAGGGACAGTGGATGAGATTGCCCGGTACGTTACAGGATAACTTGTGTTGTTGTCTCCCCACCACTGAATGCCGCTTGTGGCCCCCCAACATGGTGACAACCAAGAGTGTCCCCTAGGGGGCCGTCCAGCGCTCAGGAGAACCATCTGGGTAAAGGGTCACAGCTTGAAGTTTGGACCCCCCCTGCCCATGGCCCAGCTGCCTTGTGGGGGGAGCCAGGGTTTGAACTGAGGGCCTGTCCGTCGCATTGGTCACTCTTTGTCCTGCCCTGAGCTGTCTGGGGGGTCTGAAGTCCTGGCACTGGGCTGGCAGTGCCGCTGGGAGCTGTGGGGGCAGGAGGCACATGCCAGGCCTGAGCTGCGAGTCTGCTCTGCGTGCGCCCAGTGATGAGAGCTGGAGGCCAGGCCACCTCTGACTTGTTGTGGGGGGCAGTTGTGGGGTCGCCGGCCTTTTCCTTCTTGTGGGTCTTATTTGGTGGGGGACTGAACGCGGGTCAGCCCTCAGCTTTGTGGACAAGGATGGGTCTGGGTCCAGGCTGCTTCGTTTCAGGGGGGCCCCTGTGTTCTCTTTCTCTGGGCCACAGAGAGTGTAGGTCAGAGGTCGCTCGCTGGTGGCCCATTGGCTGATGATAGCCTGCACTTGTGTTTTGCTTGGCCAGCACAGAACGTGTGTGTGTGTGTGTGTGTGTGTGTGTGTGTGTATTTCAGACTTGAATTGGTTGACATAATTAAAAAGTCGAGCAAGATGTGAAGTTAAGTGCAAACAAGAAACAGAATGGTGTGGTTGATGGGTGAATGTTGGTGTTGGGGGGAAAAACAATCTGGAAGGATACGGAGAGGTCATTTATGGCAGCTGGCTTTGGGGATGGGGGGGTTAGGTGACTGCAGTAGGGCAGGAAATGAGACTTCATGGCTCCTGTGTGCCTTTTGAATATTTCACCATGTGCATATATTACCTTTTCAAAAAGAATTTTAATGGCGAGATTTCACATCTAGATTCAGATTTGCAGTATTTCTTGAAAAAATTGAAAGCTTTAACGACGCGGGGCAGCGGTCTGCGGTCGATGTAGCTAAGCAGGGCTGCCTCTTTGAGCGTCATCTAAAAGCCCAACCCAGGGGCGCCTGGCTGGCTCAGTCGGTTAACTGTCTGCCTTCGGCTCGGGTCATGATCTCACGGTCCTGGGATTGAGTCCCACGTCGGGCTCTCTGCTCAGCAGACAGAGCCTGCTTCTCCCTCTGCCTGCTGCTCCCCCTGCTTGTGCACACCGTCTTTCTCAGTCAAATAAATAAAAATAAATAAATAAGTAAATACCCACCTCAGCCTCTGCTCCCCTTTTGTCTTCTACTTGTATGGTCCTGTTGGGCACTCGAGTTGTCTCCTGTGGGATGGTCTTTGGATCGGGAGGAGAGGCTCTGCTGATGTCAGGCATTAGGTGGAACTCAGAGCTCATCTAGTCCACAGTGCTTTCTCGGGGGTCCATCAGGTCTGGGGAGCCAATGGATGGGTCTCAAGGGACCTTGCACCCCCACAACTAAAAAATATATATATATATATTTTTATTTATATATATATATTTATATATATATATATATAAAGTAGGCTCCACATCTAGCACAGAGCCCAGTGTGGGGCTTGAACGCACAACCATGAGATCAAGACCTGAGCTGAGATCAAGAGTCAGACACTTAACCGACTGGGCCACCCTAAAAAATTTAGGGCGCCCCTAAAAAATTTATTTTTAAGTAATTTTTACACCCAGTGTGGGGCTCTAACTCACAGCCCTGATCAGGGGCTGATCACATGTTCTACCGACTGAGCCAACCTGCTCCTCATCCCCAATTTTTTAATAAAGACTTTGTGAGTAAGAATGTGTCTGTTTTCCTGGAGACACAATCGATGGTGTTCGAGGTTCTCAAAGGGTTTGTGCTTCTGGGAACAGAGCGGTGGATCTCCAGTCACTCAGGCCTCAGATACAGAGTTTGGGCTTAAGACCCCGGCGCCAGGGCTCGGGCTGTATTCCGGCTGCCCCCGTTGTGTCCTTGCGGCTGGTGGGAAGAGAGGCAGAGGGCTACGCGGCGTTCCGTACAGTTCGGGGGAGCAGGAAGGTGATTTGGGCCCTCCGTTGACGCAGCTTAGGAGGTGGGTGAGCCCAGGGCACTTGGGGGGGGCCCCCCGCCACCCCCTCCCACCCCTTGGTCCCTGAGCCGTTCCTCCCTCCCCACAGAGGCTGGGGAGCAGCAGCATGCAGCCGGAGGAGGGCACGGGCTGGCTGTTGGAGCTGCTGTCCGAGGTGCAGCTGCAGCAGTACTTCCTGCGGCTCCGTGATGACCTCAACGTCACTCGCCTGTCCCACTTCGAGTATGTCAAGAATGAGGACCTGGAGAAGATCGGCATGGGCCGGCCCGGTAGGTGGGGATATTGGCCTCGCTGCTTGCTTCCCCACCGACCGTTCACCTCTCTGCCCTCAGGACGGCCACCTGCATGGAAGAGCCCTCCTTATTCCATGGGGTGGCATAGCAGAGAATGCTCGCGGCCTGTCTGGGAGCCCCCAAGGTGGGCTGGAGGGCCGTCGGTAGCCGCTGCGCGCCGTGAGCGCAGGAGAACAGTTGGCAGCGGGAGAGGTGCCTGGAGCTGGAGGAGAGTGCAGCCTTGGAGCTCTGGACACTCAGGACGAAACACGGACCCCTTGCGGCTTGTGCAGACGTTTGGGGATGCATTTCCTCCAGCTCCTCCTCCGCTGTAAATGTGGACTTGAGTCTGCCCCGTTCACCAGTCTGAAGCCCAGAGGGGTCGGTGTACAGAGATCCGTATGAACAAGGAGATAACAAACCCTCAGATAGTTTGCTGATTTTCTCTTAATCTGCCCCTTTCTCACAAAGATCTGCTGTAAACGGAACTCATCCTGTCTCTTTCCCGTGCACCACAATCTGCCGCGTCAGTTGAACTCATTTCTTTTCTATGTATTTATCCTAACAGTACTGATTGTAACATCTGGAAGCCATGGATGGTATTTATTCCTTATAGAGCATTAGAAACTTATTAGTACGTTCAGCTTAAAATAACTAAATAAGTAATAACATGCTAAAGTAGACATTGACATAGGCTAGTTTTGGCTTGGATAGTTGGTATCTGATAGCAGGAACATAATAAAATGAGAGAAAAAACTCAAAATTGGGCAGATTCTACCCATTACCTTATTTTTTTTTCTTGAGTGTTGGAAAAGACCACTGCTGTTCAATTTTGGTGGTTAAACAAACACCTTCATCTGGTTCAAGAAGCACTGCCTGACGTGGAATGCCGTCTGGTTAGCTGTGGCCCCTGGTGGGTCGGAATGGTCTGTTTCCTTGGTGTCGTTGTGCTGGGCAGTGCCAGCAGTGGGCCCACCCCAGGGGGACCAAGGACGCCTGCAAGCGGGCAGCTTCTTTGGGGGACACGAGCTACCTTAACAACATCTGAAACCCCTTCCTACCCCGCAGGCCAGCGGCGGCTGTGGGAGGCTGTGAAGAGGAGAAAGGCCATGTGCAAACGCAAGTCTTGGATGAGCAAGGTGCGTGGACGAGGAACGAGATGGGGAGATGGGACGGGCAGCCGCGCAGGCCTCCCCCTGAGGTCAGCCCTGGGGAACTCCCCCATTCCCAGGCAGGTCTAATCCGTACCTGGTCCAGACCTCCCTCCTCCAGGGTCTTACTGGGCAGGGTGCCCGTAGAACTGCCCAGCTAAGTGTCTCGTCCCCACCGGCGAGGGCACGTGAGTAGCCCATGTGCCGCGATGGCTTCCCGTCGCCTCCCGCCACCTCGCAGTTGCCCTGGGCGTGGAGCAGGCGCTCGCTGACAAGTACGCCGTAACCTGAGCCCTTCCTCTGTCTGCCTGTTGGGGCCAGTGTCCAGGGAAGAGTGGTGGGGACTGTCTGGACCCAGGACATCTTTCCCTCGCTTCCCTCCTCCCCCACCTTCCATGGTCGGCAGGGGGTTTCTCTGGTCATCTGACCCTGCTGACAGCTTCCTTCCCCACAGCCTGCCCCCCTTTTCCCTTTGCCCTAATTTGGGTCCCTGGAGTGGTGAGTCCCTGGTCTGACTCAGTGGAACTTTGCCCATTGTCTGGAAGACAATGCGAGAGGAAGTGAACCAGCCAGGGCCTTCCCTCCCCGCTTCTGGCCTCAGGGCTGGGTGGGGAGTGGGCAGGGCCGAACAGCTGGACCAGGATTGGGCCGCAGAGATTTCCTGGCTGTGATCTGGCCAAGGGGCTGTCTCTTGGGAGCCTGTGGCCTTTTCTGGGGACACTGTCCTGGTCCCTTGCCCAGGTTTTAGGGAAGGATGAGTTTGTTGGGTGGATAAGGGCAGGCGGGAAGAGCCGTGCAGTGCGCCGGGATTCGGGGCTTGCGGACCCACCACCACACCACACGGTCGGTGAACCTCTCCAGACCTGAGGCCTGTCTTCAGTGAGAGTGCTGGCGGCACTTGTCCAGCTCACCTCATTGGGCAGTGGAGAGGGTCCCTCGAGATACAGGCTGTGAAGGGCCTTGTTAGCTGAGCACTGCTTGCAAACATAGGGGAGTTTAGTTACTGGGAGGAAGGTTAGAAGGAAGAGCAGTGGCTAGAAGAGGCCCTCAGACTGGAGACACCCCCTACCCCATACAGATAAGGCTCTACCAACCTTTGGGGGGGGCAGGGGCCCAAATGGATAGTTTGGGGCCTGAGGCCAAAGCTTTGGATGCCCCAGTGCGGGTGGCCGAGTCAGATCGATGGGGCCAACTCTGCTACTCAGGGCCTCCTTCCTCCTGTCCCCTGACCTTTGGCCCCTTCCCTCCACAGGCCGGACTGCAGAGTCCCCTCCAGTCTTCCTTTCTCAGCTCTCAGCTCTAGGCGCCCCTCCAGAAGCCCAGCTGTCTTCCCAGGCCCTTCCCCAGCAAGGCCTTGCTTCATCTGCACCCCCCCTCCTCCCGCCACACACACATTCACGGTCCAACCTCAGGCTCAAATTATCCTCTCCCCCTGGCAGGATGAAGGGCAGTCAGCTCCCCAGGGAGGGTGGAGACAGACAGCGCCAAATGGGCAACCCAGAGAAGGGGCCAGGGCTAAAAATGGAAAGGGAGGTGTTTGTGGAGGGCCCCTCGGGCTCCTGCCCATCTGCTCGGGTTAGGGGGCCGGAGTCTGCGCTGGGTAGGGGGACAGGGAGGGACAGGTGGTGCAGAAGATGGGTCTGGAGTGGCTTTGGGCTCTCCCTGACCCCACAGCTGCGTGTGGGGCCACAGCAGTCACAAGCCGCATGCCTGTCAGTGCATTTCTGGCGCATACCCCGAGGCCACATGGAGACTGTGGGTTCCCGTTTGAGGGTGTGGTCTGGAGGAGGGGAGGGCCTCTAGCCCGGCTGCCCCCTGGCAGCTTGGCAAAGCCAGGACCTCTCTGGAGGCCCAGCCGAGGCTGCTGTGGGGCAGGGCCGAGTGACCGGCTCCGGGGCCTCAGGCTTCCATCTGGCCCCTGGCTGCCTTCAAACAGGTGTTCAGTGGAAAGCGGCTGGAGGCTGAGTTCCCCCCTCATCACTCTCAGAGCACCTTCCGGAAGACCTCACCCACCCCAGGGGGCCCAGCAGGGGAGGGGCCCCTGCAGAGCCTCACCTGCCTCATCGGGGAGAAGGACCTGCATCTGTTCGAGAAGCTGGGCGATGGCTCCTTTGGTGTGGTGCGCAGGGGCGAGTGGGATGCCCCCTCGGGGAAGACGGTGAGCTCTCTGGGCCCTGTGGGGTGTGGCGGGGGACAGGCCTCTAAGAGACTCTGGCAGAGTGTCCCCCACGCCGCCTCTGAGCCAGGTCTTTCCCTCCACTGGGATGCAAGTGGGGCTGGCCGGGCACAGGTCAGAAAGGGGCTTGTGGACTCCATACTCACCTTTAACTAGATGCGTCTGTTTCTTTCTTTCTTTTTTTTTTCCCAGTTATAAAAATAATGTACTTATTATAAAACTTTGGAAATTATTTTAAAAATAAGAAAAAACAATTGTTTATAATCCCACCACTCAGGAAGCCGAGTTAGCCTTTCAGCTTAGTGAGTTTTTACGTACGCACAGACCTATGTAACCACTGGCCCAGTTGTGACAGTGGTCCCAGCGCCCCAGAGGGCGCCCTCTTGCCCCTCCACTGAGTATCCTCTTCCTCCAGGGAAGCACTCTTCTGATTTCTCTCACCATAGGTTCGCTCTTGGCCATACACACACACATACACATGTTTTTTTTGGGGGGGATATATATTTTTTTTAGGACTTCATTCATTAGAGAGAGAGAAAGAACGCACACAAGTGGGGGGTTGGGGGCAGAGGGAGAGGGAGAAGCAGATGCGGGACTCCATGCCAGGACCCGTAGATCATGACCTGAGCCAAGGGCAGATGCTTAACCATCTGAGCCCCGCAGGTGCCCCTTTTGGCATTATATTTACACATTTTCTCCCACACCAAAAACATTTTAAGTATTCTGTCTTATGACAGCACTTTAATATTCTGTCATCACACTGGTCATCTCTCCTTGGTGGATTGCTATCTCACCTGGGCGTTCCCCCAGGAAGGGGCGGCCCGGGGTGGTCAGTCGGCTGCCCTGCCCCAGCCAGGCTGCAGGCCCCCGTGACGTGCTCGCCCACCCAGATGAGCAGACCTGAGGCAAAGGCTGTTTGGACTGAGCTGGAGGGAGGAGCAGATGGGCGCACAGTGCTGGGACCTGGGGCCTGTACTGACCCCTCCCCGTCCCCACTCCGGGCAGGTGAGTGTGGCTGTGAAGTGCCTGAAGCCTGACGTGCTGAGCCAGCCCGAGGCCATGGACGACTTTATCCGGGAGGTGAACGCCATGCACTCGCTGGACCATCGCAACCTCATTCGCCTCTATGGTGTGGTGCTCACGCCGCCCATGAAGATGGTGAGTGCTGCGGCTGGTGGCCGGGTGCTTGGGCAGGATCTCTGGGCCCCCAGATCTGCCCGTCCCCCTGCCTGCGCTGTGCTTTGCCCCTCCACCCTGATGCAAGACGCTTTGGTCCCCCACCTGATGTGGCAGAGTGGCTCCTAGGGGCCTGGCCTGGTCCTGTGCCTGGTGGAGCCCATGTCTATCTTTGGGTTTTGTTTGTGCTCATTGGCAGAGAGTTGCACTCAAAAGGAGGGGCCGGCCTTAGAGTTTCATTTTTAGAATTTCTAATCTGAGCTTCTGTGGTTTCTTCTTTTGGGGCCTCGGGTTCCCACGTTACCTGGGGGGAGAGACTTGGGGAGCCAGAGAAGTCCTAGAGGCCCCAGAGGGCAGGCCAGGGAGGAGTATGGAGCATGGCTCAGGCCTTCAGGAGAGGGATAGGGAAGCCCAGCATGGGGCACTGATGGAGGGGCAGGGCTCCGCCACACTGACTCCTCCCGTCTCCCCCGTGGCCGCAGGTGACAGAGCTGGCGCCGCTGGGGTCGCTGTTGGACCGGCTGCGCAAGCACCAGGGCCACTTTCTTCTGGGTACACTGAGCCGCTACGCTGTGCAGGTGGCTGAGGGCATGGGCTACCTGGAGTCCAAGCGCTTCATTCACCGTGACCTGGCTGCCCGAAATCTGCTGTTGGCCACCCGTGACCTGGTCAAGATTGGGGACTTTGGGTTGATGCGTGCGCTGCCCCAGAATGACGACCACTATGTCATGCAAGAGCATCGCAAGGTGCCCTTTGCCTGGTGAGGGACAGGAGCTGCCGGCTCACCGGGCCTGGACCCCATCCTGCCCCATCCCTGTCCCCGCTCGCCCAGGCCTCGGAGCCCCTAGGGCTTCTACAACACAGTAGCCTTGGTCTTTCCTGGGCCTGGGGTGCCTAGGACTGAGTCCATGCACTCATCCACATAGGAATTCTCTGGGCCTGTGTGCCAGGTAGTGCGATACATGGGGATTAGTGCTGTGGGGGCTCGGAAAGCCTCCCTAGGGGACTCCGTAGGAAGCTCCTGAAATGTGAGAAGTTAGGGAGACTGGTTAGCAAGTACGTTCCAGGTAGAGCCAGAGGGATGTCTGGCCCCGTGCTTGCCCCTGTGTGAGCTTCTCCTGTGCTAAGGCTATTGTGGCCCATTGGTTCTGGATGCACCCAAAGGAGTGTGGTCTCCTCGCTTTGGGGTGCGAGGAGTAGGTCTAGTTCTTCTTGCCAGAAGATCCTTCTAAACCAGGATGCACGGCCCCCGATTAATGACTGATTTTATATGTCGGGTGCCACATTCCAGACCGTGCCTGTTGTTCTGGAGTAATTAATAGCGCCCCCCTCAAACCCAGGCGTCCTGGTTTGGGTGGTAAGTGATGCACTCCCCTGCAATAGCCACTGTGACGCAAGCAGGTTATTGTTATTCGCATCTCACAGATGGGGAACGTGAGGCTTGGGGATCTTGAGTGACTGTCCCTGGGACACACCCCTTTGAGTGGCTGGGCTAGCCCTCCAGTCCCAGGAGAGAGTCTCTGGTTCTGTTAGGTCGGCTTGTCCATCACCCTGTACCTTAGTGCCCCCGGGAGTGCCCCTCTGCGGCCTCCACTGCGGTGGCATTTCTGTCTCACCCAGTCCCAGAGGGAGTGTGGGATACTTGGGTGAAGCTGGTGTAACTGTTTCCAGCCATTTTGGTTCTTCCCCAGACCCTATCCAAATTTCCCACCCACCCCTTCCTGCTGAAATGACCCAAATCCCAGGATCCTGCCCCAAATCCGGAAATTGTCATCCTCCCACCACAATTAGAAAACAGCTTGAGATTTTATCCTCTCTCCTCCCCCTCACTGATTCCTGGAGCCTCTGACCTCCCCTCTGTCCCCCCCCACCCACTGCTTCCCTGACCTGCAGACCCCCCCCCCAGGCTCCATAGGAATAAAGACATGAGCGTAGATGATTTTCTCCAAGTTCTGTGCCTCCCACAGTCAATCCTGTCCCTGATCACTTCACACGCATCACCAGCACCTGGTGAGCCTGGCACACAGGCCCCCCACAGGTTGAGTGAGCGCTTCTCTGGNCAGTCAGTCCTGTCCCTGATCACTTCACACGCATCACCAGCACCTGGTGAGCCTGGCACACAGGCCCCCCACAGGTTGAGTGAGCGCTTCTCTGGCGGGGGGGTGGGGGCTGATGTGGGTGGGCGTGCCCTGAGAGGTTTTCGTGTGGCCCCTCCTCTGCCAGGTGTGCTCCTGAGAGCCTGAAGACACGCACCTTCTCCCATGCCAGTGACACCTGGATGTTTGGGGTCACACTGTGGGAGATGTTCACCTATGGCCAGGAGCCCTGGATTGGCCTCAACGGCAGTCAGGTGAGGGGCTGGAGATGTGCTCCCTACAGGACTGGGCGGCGGGGGGGCGGGGGTCGATTGGGTTCCTGGCTCCCCACCTGGCCCTGTTGGAACTGGCTCTTACTTGCTAGGGTCCCTGTCCCCCCCTGCCCTATGTCCGCATACGACCCCCCAGAAACAGAGACACGGGCCCCGGTGGCGAGGGCAGGGCCGGACGGGGGCTGGCTTACTCTTTTCTCCCCTTGCCCTGAGGCCCCAGCCAGGGGCTCAGGGTCAGAGGCCCGGGCAGAGGCTCTTGGAGGCAGACCTTTTCCCTGGGGTGCAGGCTGGTGGCCCATAGCTGCAGTGGTTCCACGGGCTGGAGGGAATGTGGGAGGGGAGGAGCGGGGGGCTCTGCCTGTGCTCTGACTGCGCCACCCCACCGCCAGATCCTGCATAAGATTGACAAGGAGGGGGAGCGCCTGCCGCGGCCCGAGGACTGCCCGCAGGACGTCTACAATGTCATGGTTCAGTGCTGGGCCCACAAGCCCGAGGACAGACCCACCTTCGTGGCCCTGCGGGACTTCCTGCTGGAGGTGAGGACAGGCCCGGCCGTGGGGCTGGGCTCTCCGGGCAGGGGTCGGGCCCAGGCTGGGCAGTGACCTGTCGCTGCCCCCAGGCCCAGCCCACGGACATGCGGGCCCTTCAGGACTTTGAGGAACCAGACAAGCTGCACATCCAGATCAACGATGTCATCACCGTCATCGAGGGAAGGTAGGGAGCGGGGGCTGCCCCTGCACTGCCTTGAGGGGTGCAGGGCGGGGGTGGCGGGGAGCTCTTCTGCCTCCAGAGTTCCCATGACAACACAGGCTGCAGGGAGCCTGAGCCTGAGCAGCGCCAGCTTCGCTCTTGAGTGCCTGGGGTTAAGTACCAGATGCTGCTGCTCCAAGGGAATTTCCCTGCGCAGCACCACCTCCTTTCCCCTTTCCCCACTCGGCTCCAGCGCTGGCCGTGTGGGTCAGAGCCAAGCTGCCCTGACGGTGCGGCGTAGGAAGTGGCTCAGCTTGGCCTCGGGGCCACAGCTAGGGACTCTGGAACTCTTGAACTTTCCTCTCATCTTCTCCCCCTTCCCTTCCCGCCTCCTCCCAGGACAGGGACTCTTGACTACCCCCCTGGGTGCCTGTCAGTCCCCCCAAAGCAACGCACCCTCTTCCTGGAAGCCTCTGTCCTCCCACTGCGCCCCACTGTCCACTCCCGGGGCTCCACTGCGTTGTTTGCTGGGCTGCCCACCGGGGATCCTTCACCCTCAGTCCCCATCCCAGGGCCCTCTGTTCCTGAACCCTCCCCCCGCCAGACACCTGGGATGCTTGTCTCTGCCTCCGGCGGCATCTCCTGAGTCATGTCTCCTTCCTGCAGCCCCTGTTCGAGCCCTTCTGCCCAGGAGGCCCTACCCATCACTCACCCCACCCTCTGTTATCTGATTCCCCAGGGCGGCTGAGGAACTGGTTGGGGCAGGGCAGGCTTGAGGTAGGGGGTGAGCATGGAGGACCAGGAAGAGGAGCAAGGCAGAGGAAATCCCCTGCGCTCCCAGCTTCTGTGACGCAGGGCCAGGAGGGGACAGGGACAGGGGTCACTTCCCACAGAGCCCTTTCTACCCGGCCCTCAGGTTTGGGGGTCTGGGACTTGTAGCTAAATCCTGTGCCTTTATGGGGGTTGGTAAGAGAGGAGAGCTTTTGGGTTGAGTCAGAGTGATGGGGTTAGGGCTTTGGAGCCCAGGGTGCTTCTGGAAGAACACAACCTGCCCTCACTGTGGCCCCAGCATGCCTTTTCCAGACCAGGGCTCCCCTAGCCTTTGGGCCCACTATCTGGGAATACAAAGGACATATCAGCGAGTTGGGGGGGTGGAGGTTTGGGGAGTTAGTGGTGGTGGACAAAAGCAGAAGGCTAGGAGACGAGAGGCCCCCCGGGTCAGGAAGGAAGTTAGTCTCTGGATTTGGGCCTGGGGGCCAGAGAGGGGACTATAGGCATGGCTTTCTGGGGGAGCATTCTGGAAATAGGAAGATGAGAGTGAGGGCCCATCTGGAGGGGCACGGCAGAGTCTTAAGTCACAAGTCTGGACCCATACCCATTCCCACCTCCAAGAGCCCAAGGACCTTGGACCTGACCCCTCTTGTGCACCGTAGCCCTCAGGTCTTTATTTCCTCCCATCTCCCGCTGTCAGTGGGGGGCCCGGTGTTCCCCAGAGGGTGACTCAGTTGCTGCTTGTGTTCTGGGATGTGTGTCTCAGGAGCTGGTGCCCTGGGTTTCCACCAGAGCTAGGCGGGCAGCAGGTGGGGCCCCGGGGAGCCACTCCTCTTGGGAGGCACCGTGGTCATGCCCTGCCCCACCCTTGTGTCCCAGGCCTTGGTTGGCCCCAGTGTCTGGCTCCGGCGCTGCCTGCCGGTGTGGGCTCGCTGGGCTCCTCCTCCAGGGCCGCGGCCGACTTGGACCACAGTGCCTGCTCGTGGTTCCTGGAGCTGCTCAGGAGGTGGGAGGTGAGGGGCAGGAGGCCACGACAGCCGGTGAGGCTTTGGGGGTGGGCCTGTGTGCTTTCCCTCTGCCCCCTTGTTTTCACGGTGCTCAGATGTCTCTGTGTTTGTTTGGCTGACTCTGTCTCCGCGTGGAGGGTCTGGGCTCGTACATGTGGTTCTCTGCTTCCCCGTCTCTTAGCCTGACTCTCCGCTCGATGTCTGCTCCTCTGGCAACCACAGTTCCCCTTGTGGGAGCGCTGCCGAGTCTGGGGTCCCCTCGTCCATGGCTCGGTGCTTCTCGGGGCGCCAGGCAGTGGGCAGAGAGAGGACACCCAGATGCTCTGTCGAGCTTGTGAGGTGCTGTCTAGATGGAGGGACAGATGACGAGCTGGTCTTTTCCAGGGCAATCTTGTTTGGAAGCTGGGATGGCCGGCAGCACTTTCATGTTCCATTTTTATCGAACTAGGGAAGGGAGATAGGTGTTGAAATCCATCTTCACGGCCTCGGCCTGGCCGGTCCCCGGAGCCTCTGCTTCCCGTGGCAGGTAGTGGAGGGGGCCTGGGGCCTGGGTGGTCCCTCAACACCAGGGGCGCCTGGGTCACTCAGAAGCGACTGGGGTCATGTTTCGAGCAGGATGTTTAAGCAACATTTATCAGCCGTTTCTGGGCTGGACTACCTTAGGCCAGGACTGGGACGGGAGCCGAGGTTTCCAGAAACTGGTCCCAAATAGAGCAGGGGCAGCCTGAGGCAGTTCTCAGTTCAGGCCTTGGTTTCCCAGGTGCCACTCAACTTCTTGCCTGTCCCAGGACGCTGACAGGCAGCAGGAGACAGAATGTTCGCGCCAGAGGTGCTGGGTGCCTGTCTCTTTCCCCAGGGACTTCTGTCTGCCCCGCAGTGTCTGCCAGTGGTGGGCCTGACCCTCCCCTTGCTGTGGAGACTCTGGCCAGTTTCCGGGGGGGGCGCGGGTATGGCCAGTGCAGGCCGAGTGGGAAGCGTGGTGGCCACCCTGTGTGAGCCGCTGGCACCTGGGTGCCACCAAACCTCCGAGGGGGTAGGCAGGCAGCGCAGGAGAGCGTCGGCCATCTCAGGAGGTACATCTCGTAGTCTTGACTGGAGGATGCCTCCTCCCACTGCTGAGTGTGCTTGGGATGGGACTCCCAAGGGGTCTTTCTTACACTATCCTACACCCCCATCTTCCCTCCCCCGGGGGCAGAGTGTGGGAAATGATGCCGGGACTCCCAGTGGGCCTGGGCGCTCTTGCCTCTGCCAGACCTGTAATGAGGGGCAGGGAGGGGGGGTGGCTGGCGTCTCTCACTCTCTGAAGTGGGTCTGGACGATCCGCTGTGGGAGAACTTCGGCTGCGGAGCAGGAGGCAGGGGGCGGAGGGAGGGGCCAGTCTGGCCTTGCTCAGGGTCCACAGGGAGGACGTGATCCCAGGGCGGACCTGGCCTTGGACGTGATTTGGTTCTCTGCCGAACTATCTCTCTGCCTCAGCCGCCTTTCTGCCCTGTGTTAATGAGCGCCTCTGAAGAGGGCTGGAGAGCAGAGTCCAATGTCTGAGCAGGTCGGTGGAGAGGCGTGCAGAACCCAGAGTGCCGGTGGGTACAGGGGGAGGGGGACACCAGCAGCAGGGTCCCCCGGTGGCAGGCATCCCTCTTCGCCCCGCTTCAGGGGCGGATGTGAACCCCAGCCAGCCCCCGGGAGCTGCGGTGCTGGGGGCCGTTTCTCCACTCGGAAGGGCCCTGTTGTTTTCCGATGGGCTCTGTCCCTTCCTGGGTGTTGTCCTCTCTTCTTCCTTCCTCTCCTGCCCTTCCCGCCCCAGGGCAGGGTGTAATCACAGGGTTGCTGTGTCTGGTGGTGGGCTGGTCAGCGGCCCTGTTTATAGGGAGGCGGGGCCCCCAGCCCTCCCCTGCCCCACCTCTTGGCTTCCCGAGCACTGCCGGACTCGTGGGGCTCGACCTGTGACCTCCAGAGCAGGCCGTTTGAGGTCATGCTGCTCCCAGGGGGTTCGTCACCTTCCGGAGGAGGCTCCAGGAGCTCAGGCTCCATCCCCCCTCGGCCCCTGCGGTGTGGCCCCAGTTCAGAGGGGACCTTCACGCTCCCGGCCGTGTGGACATGCACACGTGTCCGCCATAGCGGCACGAGGCTGTCCTTCTCTCCGCCTCAGCTCGGATTCTGTCCACGTCATCAGGTGTTAGGAGCCCAGCGGCAGATACGGGAGCTGCAGCCTGCCATTCAAAGTGTCCAGGAGGGCCCCTCCTGCCCCGACCCCCACCCCAGGCCCGGGCTTAGGCTGCATCCGCAGAGATCAGAGTGAGGGGCTGGCGGTTCCACAGTCCGGCTACACTGGGCAGCTGGGTCCCTTTCTAGAGGCTGTATTTAAGACAAGAGTAGCGTTCCCCAGGAGATCGCTGGGGGTGAGGGCGAGGGCCCCACAGCCCTGTCCAGAGGTTGCAGAAGGCACTGGATATGCAGAACTAGTGACGGGACGGGGCGGATTGCTTTGAGTACTTCCAAGTGTGCGAGGGGCTGCGTGCAGGGGATAGAGTGTGGTTGGAGGGCTTGGCTCCACGCTCAGCGCTGAGGCCCTGGTGCTCCCTTGGACCCTGCAGCTCAGGATGCCGGGAAACTGGGCTGAAGAGCAAGGTCCGGCGGCTAGAGGGTGGGGGTCCAGGCCTTGCCAGGAGGAAGGAGGTGAGGCAGCTTTGTAGGAAGGGTGCTCGCTTGCAGATTAACAGCTGAATTTGAATCCTGGGTCTGCTACAATCTGTCTGAGAACTGTAGGCAAGTCCTGTCACTTGTTGGAACCTGTTTCCTTGTTTGTAAACTGTAGGAAAAGCTGTCTGACCCACCTAGGTATCTTGGGGTAAGGTGTGTGCAAACAGCTAGGGCCTGTACCGGGGGAGTGACCGGTCGTGGGGAGGCGGGCTCATGGCACACCCCCCTGGTCTCAGGGCTGTAGCCCTCGGGCCCCCTTCTGCCAAGATGGTCAGATATGGCTAGAGAGCTTGGTATGAAAACGGTCCAGCTCCCTGTGCCCCCCACACACCCTGGGGTTCACCATGTTATCTCTGTTGTGCAGGGCTGAGAATTACTGGTGGCGTGGGCAGAACACACGAACGCTGTGTGTGGGGCCCTTCCCGCGCAACGTGGTGACCTCTGTGGCTGGCCTGTCGGCCCAGGACATCAGTCAACCCTTGCAGAATAGCTTCATCCACACGGGACATGGCGACAGTGACCCCCGCCACTGCTGGGGCTTCCCCGACAAGATCGACGAGTGAGTGCGATTGGGGGCGGGGGGGTTACCTGTGGCTCCAGAGTCAGCAGCCCCTGCCCGGGCCCACAGGCTCTCGCTGGCTTCCAAGGTCCTTGTCACAGCTGTGGGAGGAGGGTCTCTTACTGCCCAGAAGCTGTTCCCTGCAGGCAGAAGTGGGGTTAGGAGCTTCAGGGGCTGGAGACACACTTCTGTTTGGTGGAGTTGCCCCCCGCCACCCGGGCACACTGACCTTAGGAAAACCGACTTGGGAAGAGCCTTTGGAAAGAGTGCAGCAGGGAAGCTGTCATGCTCCCTAGTGTTTGTGTAGGAGCTTCCCTGCTTGGCTGCTAGTGTCCTGGAGACTGAGCCTGCTGGCCTAGGGGTCAAGGGCGCTGGTGTTTCCAGACTCGGGGGCGCAGAGAAAGAGCTCCCTGTGGGGAGACTCAAGAAGGATGGTTAGGCAGCACCCCCACCTGCCTGCTCACTCTGTACCTGGTGGTGGGGAGGGTTCAGTCTCTAAGCGAAAGGATGAGGTCACTGGGGGGCATCTGGGGAGGACGTGGAGAAGAATTAGTCACTTCCTGGGTGCCCTGCCCCAGGGAGCCACCTGGCAGCTCCTCTCTGCTGGCCCCAGGGCCCTTCCACGCAGCCCTTTCTCTTCTGACTTCTCCTGATGTTCGGTTCTGCCCTGAGAGGTGCCATGAAGCAGGGCTTCTCCCCTTGCCTCCACACTCCAGAACAGGAAGGTCTGGGAGAGCAGCTGGTGTCTCTTACCTCCCAAGAGCCAGGCGCAGGCCTGAGGGAATTGGGGTGAAGTATGGAGACGCCCTCCGAAGGGAGGCCCGGCGCCCTCTGCCCTGCTCCTGGCGTGCTGTGGCCGGCCCAGCCCCATTCCTCCGGGCTTTAATCAGCCCGGTGACTAAGTCCCAGGGCCTGACAAGCAGCACAGGGCTGGAGAGGGTGAATTGGGAGCAGGCCGGGCGGCCCAGCCCCTGCGCCCCCGACCGTGGGGCAAGAGCGTGCCTCCTGCCCACTGTGACAGGGTCATGCGGCCGGCCGCGGCCGAGGAGAACGCCGGCGGGTGGCTGCCCGGCATGGGTGGCGTGCCGCAGCTGTGGCGGCGGGCCAGCTCTGCTCATGGAGCATGTTCTTGGGGCCCCTTCGGCCCAAGCCTTTCAGCCTGTAGTCGGGACTTCTGCTGTGCCCTCTCTCTGTGACAACCCCCCACCCCGCCTCGGGGTACAGTCTTCGGGGAGCTGTGGGGAATTGAAGTCCTGTGCTCCCGACCCAGCTCTGCGTGGGTCTTGGACAGGATGGTCCCTGCCATGCACCTGGGGTCTTAGTCCCCGCCTGAGGTTCCCTACAGTTGCCGCTGCACAGCCTTCCCCCGGCCTGCCCCCTCTGACCTGGTTGTCTCCCCACAGACTGTACCTGGGAAACCCCATGGACCCTCCTGACCTGCTGAGTGTGGAACTGAGCACCTCCCGGCCCACCCAGCATCTAGGAAGGGTGAAAAGTAAGAGCCCGGCTCCCCCCGAATTCACCAGCTGCCCAGGAAGAGGCACTGTCCTCTCCGGGCACGCTGAGCCGGCTGCTCTGGCTCTGGGACAGTTGGGTCAGGGCTGCCGGGGGACAGCTGTGGCCTGGCTCCGGCTGGCCGTGGGGTGGAAGATGAGAGGCAGCTGTATCCGCCGAGGTGGGCATCCTCGCCGGTACTGTGTTGGCCTGCCCGCCTCAGCTTCCCTCCACCCTCCTCCCCGCCGTGCTCAGATCCTGGCTTTCCTCACTCCCCCTAATCCTGCTGTCCTCTCCCGAGCCAAAACCGCCCCACGGGCTTCACGCTGGCCAGGAGCCTCATCCATCTCCCGGATCCTGTGCCTGTCGTTTCGGAACACGGTTCCCCCCGTCCTGCCGCCCCACTGCTTCCCATTGCTGTTGGGTTTGTACGTTCACGCGCCCCTGTTCACTGCCCTCTCTCTCTCCCCACGCTCTGCCCTCTCGTCTGGCCGTCTCTCTCCCCTGTCCTCTGTCTGTCCCGCTCTGCCCCTTCCACTCTCCGCATGGCCTTTCTTGCAGGGGAGCCTCCGCCTCGCCCACCTCAGCCTGCCATCTTCGCTCAGAGTAAGTGGGGCTGCTCTTGGTGCCTTGGCCCCTGCCCCCGTCCCCTCTCTCCTCTCATTCCTCCTCTCCTTCTGGAAGGTACAGAGCCCCGGTGGGCTGGCTGGGTGGGACGGGCGTGGGGTGTGTGCTGTGAGCTTTTGCCGCTGACCTGGCCCAGCATGCCTGCCTCTCCCCCGACCCCCAAAAGCCCGGCCTCCTGGCGCCCACCTCTCCGCCGTCACCTGGCCCTGCCCCACTCCCTTTGGGACCTGCACCTAGAAGCTGCGTCTGGGCTTTCGTGGTACTTAGTCAGGAGCTCTGTGCTCTCCAGGGACAGCGCCGGCTGCCCTGGGTGGTGGCTGATTGCCTGTAGCCCCCAGCCTGCACTAACGGTGTGCCGTGCCGGGGTGGGGGTCGGCGGTGACTAGCCGGGGCCCAGGAGCCCCGGGGTACTGGGGGCCTTGTGTGTCGGGGCGTCAGGCAGCTGTGGGGTGTTGCTCGCTCTAGCCAAGACGGAGACAGGAGCGCGTCAGCCCCCTGGAGAACTGGCAGTGTCCGGGGCACGTTCTGTCCTCCTGTTCGAACAGGGTTGGTGGGCACTGAGAATTTGGGCGGTTGAGGGCTAACGTCTGGGGGCAGTGTGAGTGGGGAGTTGGCGGAAGATGCTTGGTTTCTTCCCCTGTCCCTGGCCTGATGCTGCCTCCCTGTCGGGGTCTCCCTTTCTATCCTAGAGCCGACCTACGACCCTGTGAGTGACGACCAGGACCCCCTGTCCAGCGACTTCAAGAGGCTGGGCCTCCGGAAACCAGCCCTGACCCGTGGGCTGTGGCTCGCGAAGCCCTCGGCTCGGGTGCCAGGCACCAAGTCGGCTTGCAGCAGCGGAGGCGAGGTCACGCTCATTGACTTTGGCGAAGAGCCCGTCGTCTCCGCCCCGCGGCCCTGCGCACCGTCGCTGGCGCAGCTGGCCATGGACGCCTGCTCCTTGCTGGACAAGACCCCGCCGCAGAGCCCCACGCGGGCCCTGCCCCGGCCGCTGCACCCCACGCCCGTGGTGGACTGGGACGCGCGCCCGCTGCCCCCACCTCCCGCCTACGACGATGTGGCCCAGGATGAGGATGACTTTGAAGTCTGCTCCATCAACAGCACCCTGGTGGGTGCAGGGGTCTGTGCTGGGCCCAGCCAGGGTGAGACCAACTACGCCTTTGTGCCTGAGCAGGCGCCGCTGCTCCCTCCCCTGGAGGACAATCTGTTCCTCCCGCCCCAGGGTGGGGGCAAGCCGCCCAGCTCGGCCCAGACGGCCCAGATCTTCCAGGCGCTGCAGCAGGAGTGCATGCGGCAGCTGCAGGTCCCGGCGGGCTCCCTGGGCCCTTCTACCGGCCCGGCCCCAGCGGGTGAGGACAAGCCCCAGGTGCCCCCCCGCGTGCCCATCCCTCCGAGGCCCACTCGCCCACGGGGCGAGCTGTCTCTGGCCCCCTCGGCCGAGGAGGAGCTAGGGCGGTGGCCCGGATCTGCCTCCCCTCCCCGGGTGCCTCCCCGGGAGCCCCTGTCCCCTCAAGGCTCAAGGACCCCTAGCCCCCTGGTACCACCGGGAAGCTCCCCGCTGCCGCCCCGGCTCTCCAGCTCACCAGGGAAGACCATGCCCACCACCCAGAGCTTCGCCTCCGACCCCAAGTATGCCACACCCCAAGTAATCCAGGCGCCCGGCCCTCGGGCCGGTCCCTGCATCCTCCCCATTGTCCGCGACGGCAAGAAGGTCAGCAACACCCACTACTACCTGCTGCCCGAGCGCCCACCCTACCTGGAGCGCTATCAGCGCTTCCTGCGGGAGGCCCAGAGCCCCGAAGAGCCAGCCCCCCTGCCTGTGCCCCTGTTGCTGCCCCCACCCAGCACCCCAGCCCCTGCCGCCCCCACGGCCACTGTCCGACCGATGCCCCAGGCCGCCCCAGACCCCAAGGCCAACTTCTCCACCAACAACAGTAACCCAGGGGCTCGGCCACCAGCCCTGAGGGCCATGGCACGGCTGCCACAGAGGGGCTGCCCCGGGGACGGGCCAGAGGCTGGACGGCCGGCAGACAAGATCCAGATGGTGAGCGTCGGGCCCGGCTGCCGACGGGGAGGGGCGGGGGGCGCAGGCAGGGGCCCCAGGGGCCCAGAGGAATGGGCCCAAGTGGAGCTGACGGGTAGGTGGGTGGGTGTGCCCAGCTGCAGGCCATGGTGCATGGGGTGACCACAGAGGAGTGCCAGGCGGCTCTGCAGAGCCACAGCTGGAGCGTGCAGCGGGCTGCCCAGTATCTGAAGGTACCGCCACCTCCCGCCCACTCTGGCTTTCAGGGACCCTGAGGACTGGTTCTGCTGCTCTCACCTCCCCCTGCCCCTCCCCGCCAGCCCGCCTCTGGCTCTCCTGCGCCCCCACCCCGGCCGCTGCCCTTCAGCCCCGGTGTGTCCCATGGCGCCACCCTCTGCTCCCCCAGGTGGAGCAGCTCTTCGGGTTGGGTCTGCGGCCACGCAGCGAGTGCCACAAAGTGCTGGAGATGTGCGACTGGAACCTGGAGCAAGCTGGCTGCCACCTTCTGGGCTCCTGCGGCCCTGCCCACCACAAGTGAGTGAGCCCCGGGCCCCTAGGACAGCCCGGCACCCGGAGGCGGGCAGCCGTGACGGGGACAGCTGTGGGGAGACCGCTTTCTCCTAAGCGCCTGTAGACTTCTTAGCCCCTGGGTTCAATTGAACTGATGAGTAAAAAAGGGAACTGGCACCTCTCCTCTTGTGGGGCTTGCCTACCGTGCCTGTTGCCCTCTGAGAGTTTGATACACAATACTGCTGTTCTCTTTATTATTACTGTCATTATTATTAATGATAAGAGGCACCCCAGGATGATACATTCCAAAATGACCGCTGACTCTCAGCTGATTAGCCTAGCACCAAGAGGCCCTCTCGTGCCCACCCACGCGAAACGTTCCCTGCTCTGTTGCGTGGGCCCCTCTGTTGAGAGAGGGGCTTTCTGGTTGTTTCCCCTCCTTTAGGCGCTGAGATGTCGGGAGAGCCAGAGGGTCTGCCCTGAAGGAATCACTTGAGCCTGTCCATCTGACAAGGGTGGGGAGAGACCCCCCCCGGGCCCGGAGGACCTGCTGCCACTTGCTGCTCCTGGCGGTGGGGCAAGGCCAAGGCTGCGGGAGACTGGGAGCCCTGCCTTGCCGTCCCTTCCTCACCCAGTGCTGTCCCTGCAACTTTGGATCAGCCCTTGGTGCCCTCAGCCAAGGGGCGGGAAGAAGCCCTGTGAAGGCAGGCCTAGTGGCGGCCTCAGCAGGCCCTGCAGCTGACCTGCCTCTGGCTCCAGCCCCGGGTGTGGGGCCTGTGGTTGGAGCGTGTCCCTAGGCTCAGCCGGCGGGGAAGCCGGACTTGACCCGTGCAGGGAAGCTGCGTTGGCCACACAGAAAGGTAGACCAGCACCCGGCGGGCCCTCCCCTGGGCAGGGCCCTTCTCCAGGGATCCCCTGGTGGGCCGTTGGGGTGTTGGAGAGAATGTGACTTATGAGCTCGCCATGGACACATTACGGGACTTGGCTGGTCTTAGGATCTTGTGCCTGGAAATAGCCCTAAGTGGCTCAGGAAGCAGAGCAAGGGTGCCAGATTGTTCTCTGGCAGGGACCAGGGCCCAAGGCCCCAGGGTTGGAAGGAGACCAAGGGGGCAGCTGCCCTAGAGGGACACCAGAGCTTCCTCTCTGACCCAGCTCCTCCCCATGCTGTTCCGCGTTTTCCTGCCAGCCTCTGCCGCCAAAGTTGCTGTCCCAGCTATGGATCCCTGCTTCTTCCAGAGAAATAAAGCTAGTTTCTATTTTATGTTACTTACTTGTGTCTGCCTGTTTCTTTGCCTCTTGGTCAGCAGCCTGAGGCCCCAGGGCCTCCCAGGCCACCATCTGTCCAGGCAGCAGGCCTCGTGGCGCCACCTATGGGCAGAGTGAGGAAGTGCGGCCAGAGTGACGCTCCCAGCTCCCTCCCCTTCAGGGCTCCGAGGGGCAGAGCCTCCCTGATGCAGTCCCGGACTCCCAGGCCCCATGTTCTTGCTCTAGAGTTCCCAGAAAGTGGGGTATACTGCTGGCGCTAAGCCAGAAACTTTCGTAATGAAAGCTTCAATATGTAATTTCGTTTTTCTGAATATTTCATGTGCTTTAAAATTCAGACGGTATCGAGGAGTCTGTAGTGAAGTCTCCCAGCCCAGCTGACCCCTCCCCTCCCCAGAGGCTGCCTTTCAGCATCAGAGTCTTGTTTTTTTCACTTACAGTGTTTTGAAGTGTTCATAGCCCTACATTCAACCCATTCCTGTTTGGGGTTCCACGAATGCACCAGGCCTCACAACCATTGCTGCAATAAAATGGCGCATGTGGATTAATTTTCACTTGTAGGTCAGTCTGAAAGACGTGTTCCCGGGAGTGGACCACTATGGTCAGAGGATGTGCTCTCATGATGGGTCTTCCTGAATGACTGTCCACGGGGGAGGTGGTCCCGGCAGCCACAGCCACCAGCGTGGGAGAGTTTTCCGTGTGTTACGGAGCTTTCTGATTTTTGCCAGAGAAACAGGTCTCCCTAGCTTTAATTTGCATTTCTCTAATGAGTGCATACACATAAAAAGTGATTTGGACCATTTATATTTCCTTTTCTATGAGCCACCTATTAATACCCTTGGCCCATTTAAAAAGTAAATGATTAGTCTGTTAGTGGTTCTTATAAAATGACTGGATCAAGGGAATTAGCCCTTTGAGCTTCACCGTGCCTCTGAGCAGGAGGAGATCTAAATGGTGGAGAGGAAGCTGATGGTTTCGGTTTGTTAAAAACAACACAAAGACCATTTCAGATGGGCCTGGGCACTGTCTGTGTGTCTGCTGCTCCAGGCTGGTCTGCACGGTGGGCCCTCAGGCCTGGGGGGCCTGGAGCTTTCAGATCCAGACATGTTCTGTGTACCCTGTGTGCTAAGTCAAGAATTCAACTATATTTAACTGCAATGAAAAAATATTTATTTTGGGCGCCTGGGTGGCTCAGTGGGTTAAAGCCGCTGCCTTCGGCTCAGGTCATGATCCCAGAGTCCTGGGATCGAGGCCCGCATCGGGCTCTCTGCTCGGCGGGGAGCCTGCTTCCTCCTCTCTCTCTGCCTGCCTCTCTGCCTACTTGTGATCTCTCTCTCTGTGTCAAATGAATAAATAAAATCTTAAAAAAAAAAAAAATTTAAAAAAAATATTTATTTTTAAAGATTTTATTAGAGAACGTGTGAGTGTGTGAGCGCGAGCGGGGGGAGGGAGAGGCAGACTGCCCGCTGAGCGGGAGCCTGATGTGGGGGAGCTCCCAGGACTCTGGGATCATGAGCTGATCCCAAGTCAGACACTCGACTGAATAAGCCACGTAGGCACCCCTAAAAAATATTTGATCACAATATATCACCAAGGGAAGAAGTTAATATTAAGTTAATTTCGGGCTTTGCTGTTAGACCTGGATTCCATTCCAGTTGCATCTAATCTTGGAAAAGTTACTTACCTTTCTGAGCCTATAAGCCGGGGTACAGTCATCCCTGCTTTTTAGAACAGTTGTGTGGATTTTTTTTTTTTTTAAGATTTTATTTATTTATTTCACAGAGGGAGAGAGATCACAAGGAGGCAGAGAGGCAGGCAGAGAGAGAGAGGGGGAAGCAGGCTCCCCGCTGAGCAGGGAGCCCGATGCGGGCCTCGATCCCAGGACCCTGAGATCATGACCTGAGCCGAAAGCAGAGGCATTAACCCACTGAGCCACCCAGGCGCCCAGTTGTGTGGATTAAATGAGGTTGCCCAGATCAAGTATTTTGCTTAGTGTGTGGACCATGACAAGTACCCAGTAAACTGTAATCATTACACATTTTTTATTTTTTCATGTTCCTGCTGTTTCTCATTACTCACTGACCGCGACTCTGCTGTATGTCTTCTCTTCCCATTTCCCTTAATTTCATTTTATTTTTTCTTTTAAATAATTTGTTCTTTTGCTACAGAGTCATTCCTTTTTGTAGATCATGGACATTTTCAACTCCGTTATTTATTTATTTATTTATTTTTAAAGATTTTATTTATTTATTTGACAGGGAGAGATCACAAGTAGGCAGAGAGGCAGGCAAAGAGGAGGAAGCAGGCTCCCCACCGAGCAGGGAGCCCGATGCGGGGCTTGATCCCAGAACCCTGAGATCATGACCTGAGCCAAAAGCAGAGGCTTTAACCCACTGAGCCACCCAGGAGCCCCTCAACTCCATTTTTTAAAATGTTGTTTCTTGGGTGCCTGAGTGGCTCAGTGGGTTAAGCCTCTGCCTTTGGCTCAGGTCATGATCTCAGAGTCCTGGGATCGAGTCCCGCATCGGGCTCCCTGCTCAGCAGAGAGCCTGTTTCCCCCTCTCTCTCTCTGCCTGCTTGTGATCTCTCTATCTCTGTCAAATAAATAAAAATATTAAAAAAAATCTTAAAAAAAAAATAAAATGTTGTTTCTTGATAAGTGATGGCAGAGCTAGTACATATCAGAAAGGTATTTTGCAAGGGTGACGCCAAAGGATCGGGGGCTACTCAGTGTATCAGAAACTGAATATACTTTTGCCAGGTCCCCAGTTCCCTAAGTCCCAGGGCTTCCTGCTGTTTTGCTCACTCCAACCAGCCTGCCAGCTTTTGCCAGCATCTCCTGGGTTTATTGAAAAGTTCTTAAGGGAGGGTTTTGAAAAAGCTGACCCAGGCTTGTTTGCCAACAAGGAGAATCAATGAATCAGCAAAGATTCGCTGGGTACCTTACTGAGTCAAGTCCTGAGGAGGGAACACAAGCTGAACAGTCTGCCCAGAGGACACTGGCATTATAACCAGGTGACAAGTACTCTAAGATTATTATGTGCCAGGCGCCTTGAGAGCAGAGGAGGTGGCTTCCTGGTGTAGGTGACAGACATTGTGCTGACTTGCTGGGGAAGAACAGGGAAGTGTCAGGAAGGTGAGGGGGATGCCAACATTGCAGCTGGAGGGAACGGACTGGGTTTAAGTGCTGAAGTTCAGTAAGGGTGGAGGCCGTCCTTCTGTTGTGTTTTTGGGATAAGCTGGAGGTAGCTCTGTGTGATCCTGATCCTGGTCAGTGAGGCAGGCCTGGATCATGAAGCTGCTGGTGTGATATCCTGAGTCCTTCTGACAGCAGAGGAGAATAAGCAGAGGAATGATGTGGTCAACCTGTGTGGGTTTTTTGTTTTTTGTTTTAATATTTATTTGTCAGAGAGCACACAAGCAGGGAAAATGGCAGGCAGAGGGAGAAGCAGGCTCTCGTCTAAGCAAGGAGCCTGATGTGGGACTCGATTCCAGACCCCTGGGATCATGACCTGAGCTGAAGGCAGATATTTAACTGACAGCCATACAGGCGTCTCCAACCTGTGACTTTAAGAGAGATAGCTCTGCTTAAAAGTGGCTCACCGCTCCACTTTAACCATGAGTGGAGGAAAGATCTAGTAGATATGTCTCACTGCACACTGGGAACATAAACGTGTTCTTAATTCGAAGCAAATTGATTTTTATGGAAATTTGACCTCGGGGAATGCAGGGACCTCCAACTCCTGGAATCCTTGGATAAAGCAGGGGTTCCCAAAGGCCAGTTCAGCACCAGTGCTGGTCTAGGGTCACGCTGGTTTAGGGTCAAGCTTTCAGTAGTCTGAGTTGAAATGACGAGAATAAGAATTATACAACGGAGTTTTTCTTAAAATGTATTCAAGGACTGCCTTTATTCTGAGATTTCGGTCTATCTACATTTGCATTGAAATGGCTATTCCTGTGTGATGATGGTAGTGATAGTGGCAGCTGTTAAGTTTGTCTGCATGCCCTTAGGTAGCTATGCTATGTCAGCATGCCCTCTCCAGCAATTAGTATAAGGATCCCTGAAATCCATCTTCAGAACCACTGGGCACTAGTGCTTTTGTGTTATGCTGCACCACCTATTGGCCAAATAAGACATTGCAGTCTGGCTTAATTTCAGATCGCTGAGAGAGAAGATTGTGTAAAGTCATTGCCCAATAAATCCATTAAATCCAAAAGCTGCTGGCCCGGGCCCATGGGTGCTTAAGGGGACTCATCCCAGGGAAGCTGGGAGGGGAGCGAACCGGTTAGCCCACCATCTGGAGCCAAATGGGGGCCAGCTAGGATTTAATGCCAGCAAAAGGGACTGGGTAAGGGGCTCTGAAGACCACCCCTAAATCTAGAAAAGAAACTAGGGGCTGCTTGGGAGGATGCTGCGGGCTAAGGGAGTGCATGCAGTCACTCACCAATGACAAGTCCTAGGATGACACCAGTGCCCTTTGGGAAGCCCCAGGCACCACTGCATCTTTTGTTAATGTTTTTATGATTGCCATACATTCTCACTGTTCATCGAACATTCAGAAAAGCACAATGAGAAAATTAAAATTACCCAGAAAGCCATTTGAAACTTTGATCTATTTTCTTCCAGTTTCTTTCCTGTGCACATATATGTTGTGTGTATTATAGTGTTATGAAATTAAGGTCATCCTACTTCCACTGTTTTAATAACCCTTTTTTACTTAATATTTTATATCACAGTCAGTTCTTTACATCTTGAAATTCATTTTCTCAAATGTCATTAAATGTCAAATTTTAAAACACTGCATGGTTTTCATTTTGTAGAAATGAAATGCAGAAATTTTGTTATTTAATCCATTGCTTTGTTAACATTTTAATTGTGCAACAAATGATTTTTTTAAAGATTTATTTATTTGTTTGAAAGAGAGAGGGTGAGCGTGTGCATGCTTGGGAGAGCTGGGAGAAAGGAAGAGGAAGAGAATCTCAAGCAGACTCCCTGCTGAGTGTGCATCCTGATGTGGGGCTTAGTCCCATGACTCTGAGATCACAACCTGGGCCAAAATCAAGAGTCAGTCACTCAACCAACTGAGCCACTCAGGCACCCCTATTTTGTGACAAATTATTTTACCAAATACTGCTAAATGGCTTTCGAGAAAGCTTTCTCCTTTCTTTATTTTTTTTTTTTCAAAGATTTTTTATTTATTTATTTGACAGAGAGAGAGAGATCACAAGTAGGCGGAGAGGCAGGCAGAGAGAGAGGGGGAAGTAGGCTCTCTGCCGAGCAGGCAGCCCAGTTCGGGGCTCCATTCCAGGACCCTGAGATCATGACCAGGGCCGAAGGCAGAGGTTTTAACCCACTGAGCCACCCAGGCGCCCATTTTCTCTTCTTTATTAAAACAAAGCATAAATGTTAGTAAAGAGAAGACTCATTCTGGAGATATGTTTTAAAATATTTTTGAGTGAAGTGATCTGTTGAGAATAGTCTGGATGGTTGGAGGAAATGGGCCACGAGTTAGTAACTGTTGAAGGTGATGATGGGGTAGGAGGGATTATGGTACTCAAGATGGTAGATGTTCCTTTCTGCAAGAAAAAGTGATGCAAAAATGCATGCGTTCTCCAGCTGGGGACATACCCCCTGTCTTCTCTGAAGTTGCCCTTGCAGGAGTCTCTGTTCCTGCCGCCACCACCAGGAGGGCGACCAGGGTGCGTGAGGTCCGCCCTTGCGGCCCCAGCACAGAGTGTTCAGAACCCCTTTCTCTTGCCAGCCTCTGTGAGGTAGAGTGAGGGTGGAGTTTTACAAATCACAGAACCAAATCCTGAGGGAAATTTCTCCAGTCCCGTCACCAGCCTTGTCACAGGCCGCAACCCCTGTGTTCACCCTTCATCCTGAGGCCTACGAAAAGGGTAGCATGAGGTCCAGCCACATCAGCATCACCTGGAAACCTGTCAGAAATGCAGAACCCGAGTCCCACCCCGGACCTACTAAACTAGAATCTTCGTTCTACCAAGATTCCCAGGGGGTGGTGGAAATGATCAAGTGTGTAAAGCCTTGAACTAAAGGCAGCTCTGCTCTGCTCCCAGACAGCTGGTGGGCCTTGGGTAACCTCGCTTGGCTGCCAGGAGCCCCTGGTCTCTTAGGCCGGGGTTGTGCTCCCTGCCGTGTCCCACCCCCCACCCCCATGACCCATCACCCATCCTAAATGCCCTTTTTTGAATAAATAATTCACTTAAAATATATGCAAGGAATTTTGCTGCCAAGCGTTTATAATAATAAACAACTGGAAATCATCAAAATGTATCACATAATAGGGGATTGGTTAAATATAACTATTTCATCCACAGAATGGGAATCAACACAGCAAATAAAAAAATCCTTAAAAGAGTATTTGATTAATATTCAATTAACATTAAAATTGATTATTTCTGAGATATGAGAGTGTGTTCTTTTTTAAATTTCCGTATCCTGTTCTACTGTAAAATGGCTTCCTGTTATAGTTTTTTTTCCTCCAATTTTTTATTGTGGTAAAATGCACATAGCTTGAAGCTTATCCTTTTTTTTTTTAACAGCAGTCATCCTAATGAGCGTGAGGTGGTACCTTGTGGTTTTGATTGCATTTCCCTAATGATTAGTGATGTGGAACATCTTTCATGTCCTTGAGGTCATTTGTCTCTCTTCCATTTCTTAATCGGTTTATTTGGGTTTTGCTGTCCTAATTGCCCCTTTGCTCAACACCATGACCTGGGACTCATCTCCCACCATCTGGCTTCACTGGCCTTGAGAATCCCGCTTTCTGCCTTCCTCCTCTCTCCGGGCATGTGACTGGGCTTGGCTCTCCCCGCGCGCACACAAGCACCTTCTGTCGGGCTGTTTCTTTTCCGAGGGTGTCCTCGGCCTGTTCTTGGAGGAGCAGCACCGTGCGCGTGTCTCTTGGCATCCCCGTCTGGCCTGACTCTACACCTGGCCAGGGACCGCTTGCAGTGCTGCTGCTGGTCTCCAGGCCTCGCGGAATGCCTCCTTCCCCAGGCCATCCCAGCCCGGCGGGGCCGTCCCCGAGCCGCCCTCTGGAGCGCTGACCAGGCTCTCTGGGCTCTGCTGAGTGAGAGGAAAGGGCAGGTTCCAAGGAGCAAAGATCTGAAATCACAGAAGCACTTGTGTGGTAGGAAATGGTGGCTGGACCCGGGTGCCCCGAAGCAGGGGAGAGCCCAGGGAAAAAGTTGGAAAGGTGGCCTCAGGGGATGGTTTTGCCTCTATGATTAGGGTTTTAGTTGTAGAGAGCAGGCTTGTATCTTATTCCTCTTTATGTGCTTCTGGAAAGTGTATCAATCATTTGCTTTTGTAGCATTTTGATTTCATTTCCCTTCCTCCCTCCCTCCCCTCCATCCCTCTCTCCTTCCTCCCTCCCCTTCTTCCCTCGAAGTCCTTCCTTCCTCTCTTCCCTCCTTCCTTCCTTTCCTCCCTCTCTCCTTCCTCCCTTCCTCCCTGTTGGAACTGAGTGAGTGGCTACTGTCAGGTACTTAGAATACATTCCTTGTATTAATGTAAGACGTCCTGTCTATGATGGCAAATCACTGGCTCCCCAGTCCCTTCCTCCCCTGCCAGCACCAGGGAGGCCCCTGGGCACAGTGAGTACCTTGTGTCAGGGGCAGGCCTCCTGAAGGATTCAGCCTCAGGGGAAGCCCCCCACTCTCCTTCTTTTTGGCCTGTCAGCTGCCCACCTTTCTCACTTACCTGCTTCCCCTCAGAACCTCAGGAAGCTTCTGGCCGTGGAGGTAAGGGAGAGCTAGTCAGAGAGTGAGGGCAGAGCTGCAGAAAATCTGTGTCTGGTCTATGTTTTGGAGAAGTGGTTTGGCTGCCCAGAGCCCTGGGGTTATGAGCGCCGTGTCTTGTCTGATGCTTACTGTTTCCCGACAGACTAACCACACAGGTGAGGAGGCTAACAACTTCCTCTCATGTGTCTTTATTTTTCTTTGTCTCCGTTACAGAGTTCCCATTTGGAATAATTCTAATTTTCAACTCCTTTATGTCTCTACTAGGTATTTTAAAAAGTCAAGTATCAAGTATTTCCAAATATGTCATCCATCCCTTTCTTCGACCAACATTGGCTGCCTTCCTACTATAGACCTGAGACTGATCTAGATGCTGGAGGTTCAGTCAGGAGCAAACGGGGAATGTACTACCAGGCATGGCATTGCCTTGACCTCAGACAGGCCGTTGTTCCAGCTGTGGCCCCTACCAAAAGAAATAGAGTGGTTTTTCTTTTCTTGCCCCCAAAACATCCCCTTCTTTGTCAAAAGAACATTTTCAATTTAGAATTTCTGGAACTTGAGAAAATAAGGTCTTTAGCTCATATGTAGTCTGACACTTTAATACAACCACTGTTTAACATCTTGCTGTTTTGTGTCTCTCCCCCCACCCCCCGCCCTGCAACTGTGTTCACTTCCTCCTACCTTCATAAACATAGTCCCCTGAGTACATCTGCCTAAATGTCCTCAGTCATTCCCCTTTGGTCAGGTATAGAAGTAGTTCCCATTTTTCTTCTATTTAATCAACTTCTCTCAGTGCGTAGCATTTAATCTGGTTGTATTCCTTACAAAATAATTGCCCATCGTGCTTTCTTAGCAAGGAATTGATTAAGCACATCTATACCTAACATTTTTTCTTTCCTTTTCTTTTTTTTAAGGTTTTATTTATTTATTTGAGACAGAGAATGAGAGAGGGAGAGAGAGAGAGCATGAGAAGGGGGAGGGTCAGAAAGAGAAGCAGACTCCCCACTGAGCAGGGAACCCGACGTGGGACTTGATCCTGGGACTCCAGGATCATGACCTGAGCTGAAGGCAGTCGCTTAACCAACTGAGCCACCCAGGCACCCCACAACATTTTTTCCTATATGGTACACAGTTTGGCAAAAGCAAAATCCTTAATGAAACTTTAAAAAGTCCTAGTGTATTGAATTCCCCTTAAGTACAGAGAGCTCGGGAGTGCAGAATTTCTGCCACTGGTTGTGTGGTCTTAGCCAAGTCCGTGCCCTTCCCTGGGCCTGAGGTTCATGGGCTGTAAAGGAGGGGGTTGGAAGAGGACCCTTCCCAGCCTGCCGGCTGTGAGACCCAGGCCCAGGGCGGAGAAGCTGATGCTTTCACTCTGCCCACAGCAGCTGCACTCCTCGCCCTGTGTAGGGGGCCAGCTCCTAGACAGAAGCCCTGTGCTGCCCCAGGCTGCAGCTCCCGTGCAACCTCATTCCAGGCTTTTAATCTCTCAGGAGCATCAGTTTCCTCATTGTGAGATGGGGCTGAGCAATTGTGAGGGAGTCAAGGTGTCAGGGCTTCCAGCAATGAGATCCTATTACTCGCTAACTTTGATTTCTCCCCCACAGGCTACGTTGGAGGTGAGTTCTTAGCCTGCCAGATCCTCTTTTGTGGCTCCTGCTGTGTGCAGGGCATTATGAAGAGAGAGAACAACCACTAGACCCTTCTCATCAGGAGCTGACACGGGATGGGAGGGGCGGGCTCACAGAGGAGGTGGTTAAGCAAATCCAAACAGTAGGCTGGGAGGGCAGCACAGCCGGCTCCTGAGCAGGGAGGACTGGGCGGAATCGCACAGAGCTAGGCCTCTGTGGCCGCCACACTAAGGGTTCTGGGGTCAAAGCCACTTGGTTGTTACTGGCCTCTGTGGCTCTACCCTAGTCTACAAATCTGTGGAGCCCATAGCTTGTGGCCTACTCTGATATTGTGCCCATCCACTGAATTTTTAGTTTTGGTGGTTATATTTTTCACTACTGTGATTTCCGTTTGGTTCTTTCCGTTTGGTCCAATTACATTTTTTATTTCTCTCCTGAAATGATCTTTTTAACAGATTTCTTGTTTATTTTTTAAAAAAGATTTTATTTATTTAATTGACAGAGAGAAAGTGAGTACAAGCAGGGGGAGCATCAGGCAGATGGAGAAGCAGCCTCCCCGCTGAGCAGGGAGCCCGAGATGCGGGGCTTGATTCCAGGACCGTGAGATCATGACCTGAGCCAAAGGCAGAGGCTTAACTGACTGAGCCGCCCAGGTGCCCCTCCTTGGCCCTTTTATTCCCCCCGTGACCCCTCTTTCTAATTCTCTGGCGTGACAGCCAGGACTTGAGTTTGTCTGCTCTACCACCCACTTCCCACGACTACCCCTGCCGTGGACCAAGAAAAGAGGGAATGGAGAGAGAGGGGAAAGCAATGGGGGCTCCTCTCATCCTTCTGGGACTGCAGGCTGTCCGGTGAGGGACACGAGTCCTCACCCCGGGAGCTGTAGTTGCCTGTCTGGCTGCCCCTGCCCCTCGCGGTGTGGGTTTGTCGGGGAGCATCGACAAAGCAACAAGTGGGAGTTTCCTCCACTCACTCAGGCCCGTGAGTCCCTTTCCTATTCCTCGGGCCAGAAATAGAGAGCTTCTTTGGAACTCCTTCTCTCTGCCCCCAGACCACAGCTCCAGTTTTCAGCTGTCTTTGTGTCCAAGCTAGGAGATGCCAGAGGGAGAAAAGAAAGCAAGGGTCCTTGCTGGTTCGCTGTTCCTTCGGGGTCTGGGTTTCTTCCTGATCCACCTGCCACCATTTACTTTTCAGGGTCTCGAATAGCAGACCTCAGACTAGAACAGGGATCTGCCTTTCAGATTCGGTTGTAATAACTATTGATAGCAGTTCCATTGTATAATTTTGTACTCAAAGGAAATCAAACATGATAGAAATAGGTCCACTATCATAATTGTGTTTATTAGTGAGTTAGAAAACTATTTGAGGTTGATGGTTCCTGACTCCCCAGAGGGTCTATGGCGGAGCCCGGCTGGAAACCCAAGCTCCTAGACTCTCAGAAAAATGCAGAAAAGTGTGTATGTGTTCATTTACCAAGATAACTATTCTGTCTCCCCTCTTGGGCCCTTACTTGGCTGTCCCTAGGGCCCTGGGATGGAGACCGAGCCTTGAGGACCCAGACTCAGGGCAGAAGCTGGGATCGCCCCACGTGGAAGGGACGTGGAAGGGCCTCCTGCCCGAGACCCTCTCTTTAGCTCCTCGACTGGGCTCCAGTCTGGGCACGGCTCTTGCAGAAATGAGTCAGTGAGGGCCTGGGTGCCGGATGATCGAGGGGAGGGAAAGCTGCAGAGGGAAAGAGGCCCAGAGTGGGCTTTGAGAGCCCTGGAAGGTGGCCTCTGGCTCACCCAGCAATGCGTACCCCAGTTTCATCCAAGGGAAGTGTCCCCTCTCCTCCCAAACTCACTGGCATGACGGTCATCCTGTTCCATAGTCGTGCCCCATCTCCTCAGCCTGTGACTCCCTGCTAGCCCTTGGCCTGCCCGCTGTGAGGGTCTGAGCACCTCCCTTTCCTGGCCCAGGCCCCCGAGGCATTTCAGTAAATATGGGGCTCAGTCGGCCGCATGAATCCATCCTGACCTGTGTGTGGGCTTTGCCAAAGCAGTGAGAGGTGTCCCTCAAATGGTCCTAGAATGCTGGTGACAGCTATGTCACATGTCTGTGAGGACACTGGCAGGAGTGGAAGAGATTAGGGGAATTTAATGGTCTTTATCTTATTATTGTCGTTTTCTTGTCAAATTGTTTGCGTTGACTCAACAAACACACCCCCCCCCAGCTGTGAGTAGGGCCACTCTCTTAGAGTTGTTAACTTCTTCCCCTGACGGCTAGGACAAGGGGGCAGGGACTGAATCAGTCATCTTTGTTTTTCAGCACCTTTGGAGTCAGGCACTTAATAAGAATTGAATAAATAAATAAATAAATGAACAAATGAAAGATTGGACAAGAAATCATCCAAACCATCCAGCGTCAGAGCAGAACCCTGGGAGACGTTTTCCACTGGAACTGAGGCTGAGCCGCTCCTGAGCCACCTCCCTTCACGTCACTGAAACAGCGTTTATTTTCTGCCCTTTATTCTGGGCCCCAGGCTGGTGAAGGATCCCCTATCTCAGATATACCAGAGATTCATTGCAGAAGGGACTGGAAAACAGCCCAAAGGTAGTAATCTTGGAGCTTTTTTGCCTCAAAATGCATGCACCTCACTTCCACTCCAATGGTGAAAAGCAAGTGGCACGGCCAAGTTTGGCAACAATGGAAGGAGGGGCAGAGAAGACTGGGCCAATAGTAAAATCTATCACAGTCTACCACCTCGATCCTCCCCTCCCCCATGGAAACAACCTACACATTCCGAGCGGTCATGCCAGGGGCCACAGTCCTGGCTCTCTGGAGACTCTCCTCAGCCTGTTAGATGTGATTTCTCTTCCAGAGACCTCAGAGCCCTTTCAAACTTGGGCAGATTGATTATTCCACTTTTTTCTCCTTTACTAGCTTTTTTTAGTTATGCATTTTTGCATAATCATTTTTGTGTATAATTATTCTTTCTGATGATCTCATTTTCTTCCTACAGGTCTGTGCTTCTATCTGCGGCCATTTTCCTTTGGTATGAGAACTTCATTCAGTATGTCTTGCGGTACAAGCTGGTTGGTGACAAGTACTTTTAGCTGTTGAAGAGGCCCTTCTCAGTCATTTGTCCCCGTTTCCTCAATACGGTAATCACAGTTATTCTCAAGTCCTTGAATAATGCTGTCGCTATTGGGATCATGTGTGGGTCTGTTGTGTTGTCTACTTTCCCAACATGTCAGTCACTTTTTTGGGGGGAGGGCTCTTTCTGTGCCTGAGGATTATTATCTGCTGAACATCGTAGAGAGGACCGAAGAGGCTTCAGACAACATCTTCCTTGAAGAAGCGTTCCTACTTTCCTTCGTTGGGTATTTAGGGTGCGATCCCTCAAGGGTTGGGTTAGCACTGTCGCACATTACTAGGTGACCCTCTTGCCCTTCTAGAGGATCTGGGACACATTCATTTTCTGTTGAAAGTAGCCAGAGGAAGTTTCTAGGGCTAGTAATGAAAACTTGACTGAGGTGAGCGATGAAGCCAAAAGGATAAGAAACCATTACACGGGCGCCTGGGTGGCTCAGTGGGTTAAAGCCGCTGCCTTCGGCTCAGGTCATGATCTCAGGGTCCTGGGATCGAGGCCCACGTCGGGCTCTCTGCTCGGCAGGGAGCCTGCTTCCTCCTCTCTCCTCTCTCTCTGCCTGCCTCTCTGCCTACTTGTAATCTCTCTCTCTGTGTCAAATGAATAAATAAAAAAATCTTTAAAAAAAAAAAAAAAGAAACCATTACACGCAGACAAGCTGGATGGAGCAGGAAGAGAGGAGAGGCTTTAACTGTGAATGAGGTAGCCACTGACTGGCACAGGATGCAGGATGGGTGGCAGACGACCCAGAGGGCAGATGCAGACCTACAACCAAAAACCGGGATCACAGTCTGTAACCCCTTGGCACTTGCTAGAATGTAACCTCCACAGGGGCAGGGGGCTTTGTTGCTTTCTTTACTGATGGATCTTCAAGTGCTTACAACAGTACCTGGCACATAGTAAGCACCCAATCTATGTCAAGTTTGGTGAACTATTATTTGTATAAAGAGACACATAACACCAATTACTGTGTTCAAAGTTTCTCAATTAAACCCAAAGCTCCCTTTCTGTAACAAATATTTTAAAACACTCTTTTTACTATGGTAAAATGAAATTTCCTAGATAATATCACCTATTCACATATGCTATTTAAAAACTCCGAATAACGCTCACATGGGATGCCGGGAATCCTGCCGGGATCCCTCATCCAGGAGAGGTCCTCCCCCCTCCCCCAGCGGCAGGGGTGTTGGCTGTGGACCGCTCACAGCTGAGGACTCCCTAGGACTTGCCCGAGACCAGAGAACCAAGGTTACGTCCCGATCACTTCCAGTGACCGCTAGATGTGGGGTAAAACCCGGCCCCTCCTGCTTCAGAGTGAGACATCTCTGAAGGGCCAGCGGCAGGCCCTGAGCTCCGCACGGGTCAGCGGAGGCCTCCCCCGTGACCACATCACGGCACAGCTTCTTCCTCTGCCCAGTCCTCCATTTCCCACCCCTCGCGGGGGGTTCCGAGAACATACCCCAGGGACACACAAATGTCTCTCAGAGTCTATTTCCTGGGGAACTCACCCGAAGATGGTGCCCTGTCATATAAAGGAAGAAAAAAAGAGAAGTAATCTCTAATAAAACACGTTCTCGGTGATGCTGGGGTGTGGCTGCGCTAAGGACCCTGCAACAGCGGCCCCTCCTGGGCGCTTGGGAGAACTGCAGACCTCAGCTCCCACCTCAGACCCGAGGGATGGAGTCGGAACCTTAGCAGGCTCCCCAGGGGATGCGTGTGCACAGTAGAGTATGAAACGCGCACTTTGTGGCCACTCAGATATCGCAAGTGGCAATACTGTCAGTGGTAAGATTTTCTAAATCCGTGAACAACTCAGTAAAATGCCAAACAACACACAGTATGAAATTCCCTCAATTTTACCCAGTAGTTGCTTTCTTGGAAAATTCAGTGTGTCTTAAAATTATGCAAAAACCTGCTTTGCCGTGTAGAATAGAGGACATTTCCTCGTTGTGCTTTACTGCTCAGTGTACTGCAGGCCTTTTAACACCGGTGGCCTGAGGCGTGCTGACGGCGGAAAGCACCCCCAGCACTTCCCAAACTGTCCTCCAGGGGTCATCACCGTCCTCAGTTCCAACCCTCAGTCCCCTGGAGAAAACCCTGTGCTTGGAACTTTACATGTTATTTATCTGATCTTCCCAATAAGCTTAGGCGGTTAAGTGTTGCTATTACCTCTCTTTAGCTAAGAAAATCACGTTCAGAAAAGGTAAGTAATTTGTCCAAGTTCACACAGCTAGTAAGTGGGAAGCAAGCAACATTTGAACCCAAGGCTGCCGGTTTCCCCTACAAGTTGCTTTGCCGTGCAAGTTGCACGGGCACTAGGCCGTGGCCAGGTTTGTTTATCACAGAACAAAAGCAACCTCATTTAGGGGACACCCTCCATGTGGACACAGGGCAGTGCCAGGAACTCAGGGCTGAGTGCAGCTGGGCCTCCCTGAACTGTGTTGGGTCCTCAGAGCCTGGGTGGGGAGATGGGACCACAACCCAAGGCCTCCTTCCTCAGGTGGCACCCCAAGGGATTTCCCCCCCCACTCCTTTCACTCCCCACCCCCACCCCCCAATCCCCAGAGAGACCTGGCAGCCCAGACCAGGGAGGTGCCAGTGAGAGCAGCTCTGCAGGTCCTCCCCGCCCCTCCACACCTGGGTCCTAGAGGGAGAGGAGAATGCTCCAGTATCCAGCTCTGATGCCCTACAGCTTCCTCTTGCATCGACTTGACCCTGAGGGAGGCACTGAAATACAGCTGTTTGGCAGGTGTAAGAGGGAGCTGACAAAGGCAAGGAGGTAGGGGGTGGAGCTAGGAGGACAAAGGAGCACATGCTCCCCAGTGGGCTCTTCCCTGACGGGGCCTGGTGGAGGAGGGCAGAGGGGCACTCGCCTCTGTGCTATGCCCCCTGCTGGCAGAATCCGTGGATTGGATTTGGCTGAGGCTGAGGGTGTGCGGGGAAGACAAACACAGCCCAATTGTGTTAGTCCAGGTCCTCCACAAAATGCTCACCAAGGGCTGGGATTAAATGCCCAGGGGTTTTGTTTGGGGAGTGACTGTGAGAGCAACTAAGGAGGGAGGGAAGTGGAGATTCAGGGACAGCTTCAGGCCGCTGGGTAGACCTGAACAACGGGGTGGGGGAGGAAGGACAGATTGTGTGGTGGCATGTCACAGACCTCTAGGACTCTGCGGAAGGCTTGACAAAGCTCTCAGGGAGCCCTGGAGATTGTGTCTCTCAGGAATGAGTTTCTATCCCTGCCACAATCAGTGGCCGACTGGGAGCTGGGGACACTGGGATTTTTTGCTCTGAACCAAACAATCCCTTTCCACACACACACACACACACACACCCATCGACCTCCCATCAGCCCAGGGTCGTGGCTCTGTCAGAGTTTCCTCTTCGTGGAGCTTGCGAGGAGACTTGGGAAGCTGTGTAGGAGGAGGAGAGGATAAAGGAAAATGGTCCTCCCTGTCCAGCCCCAGAAAGGCCCATCCACACAGCCAGCACGCCTTTCTCTTGCTAACATGGACAACTCACAACCATGTACACCATGATGCCAAGAGCATCTCTATTTTTCTCCCTCCGTTGCCCTAAAGAACCCTCCCAGGCAGAGTTGGGGGTGGGGTGAACTTGGTGGTCTGTCACACTGTTTGTGGGTTAGCAGGAGAAACAGCCGGGAAGGTGTGGGCACATTAACCTCGGAGGAGGCGGGGGCAAGGGCCTGAGCAGGGCTGTTCAGCTGGAGTCAGGAGGAGGGTCGTGTGAAGGTGAATGGGGAGGCTGGTGCAGGATGAGTCAGAGTTGGGGAGTCCGGGAAGGTGATGAGGGCGGCTGCAGGGAGCAGGTCTGAGGGCCTGAAGCTCGGTGCCGGGTGGGAAGTCTGTTGGCTTGTTCCGGATCTGCAGGAGGAAAGAGTCCATGCAGGACTGGACACCCTGGGGGAGCCAGTTCCTCTCTCCTCTGGGTGTGCGGGCAGATCAGGCAAGTTACTGCGGGAGCCCCACACCCAGCCCCAGGGTCAGCCAGACCCACCTCCCTCTGTGCTTTCCTTTCTCTCCAAGGCGAGCTTGGCCATGGTCATTCTAGAGCAGCCCAGAGGCTGTGAGGCCCTGAGCCAAGTGCTTGCTCTGCAGGCCAGACTTCCTCCCCGTCCTTCTGGTGACCCCATCATCTCTGCCATCCCGTGCTCCCTGAGCACAGTGACTAATACACAGAAACCTCCCCAGGAAGAGCAGAGACCAGCCTGAACTCTAGCATGGAAACCAAGCCCAAAAAGGGTGTGGTCGACACCTTGGAGAGCCACCTGTCCCTGCCCGTAGGTCCAGGACAGAGATCTGAGGCCCTGAGAGAGGCAGGAAGGGTACCGAGGCTAAGAAGAGGGGCAGGCAGAGGGAATGGGGGAGGGGGGCTGTGGAGAGCGTTCCCATTAGCCTGGGAGCTCCAGGAGGCGGGAAGCAGGTGTCTCATGCCCCCCACCCCTCCCAGGGCCTGGCCATCAATTAGCACAAAGTAAGCCCACAGTGGATGGACTGGCTGATTGATTTTGACCAATTTCACGTAGAGGATAAGGAAAATGGGGTTGGGATGAGGGGAGCCAGTCTGCTTCCTAGGGGAGACAGCGTCTGGACACAGATGGGAGGAGTCTGTGTGTCCCCCTGAATGACAGCCCTTCAAGGTGTCTAAGCAGGGCCACGGGAGGGATCTAGAGTGTACAGTTAAGGGGTCCTGCAACTGCTCCCGTGGCCCGTGGTCAGTCACCAATGTCCCAGAAAGCATCCAAGTGGGAAGGATGACTGGGGACATGGAAGCCGTGGAGTTGTTTCCTGCTGGGCACTTGCCGTGCTCGGAGTCGGGCCCAGCTGGCACGACAGCCCCGGCGCGGGCGGCTGAGGCTCCTGACACACGGCTAGCCCAGAGGGGGATGTGTAGTCAGGGTACAGTACACCTCGAAGACTTAGGACTTCAAAGATTTCATGTGAGAAAAGGTTAAATATCTCATGAATAATTTTTCATATTGATATGTTGAAATGATACTACTTGGGATATACAGGATTAAATGAACTGTATTGTTAAAATTAATTTCCCCTGTTTCTTTTTTTTTTTTTTTTTTTTTTAAATTTTTTTTTTTTTTTTTTCACAGAGNGATTACAAGTAGGCAGAGAGGCAGGCAGAGAGAGAGGAGAGAGGAGGAAGCAGGCTCCCTGCTGAGCAGAGAGCCCGATGCGGGCCTCGATCCCAGGACCCTGGGATCATGACCTGAGCCGAAGGCAGCGGCTTTAAACCACTGAGCCACCCAGGCGCCCTCCCCTGTTTCTTTGTACTTTTCATGTGGCTGTTAGAGAAGTACAGTTACATGTGTGGCTTACATTACACTTCTGCTGGGCAACACCACTCTGCACAGTATTCTTTCCCTTCCCTTCCCTTCCCTTCCCTTCTTTTTTCTTTCCTTTTCTTTTCTCTCTTTCTTTCTTCTTCTTTTTCTTTTTGTTCTTTCTTTCTATTTTTATTTAAATTCAGTTAATTAACATACGGTGCATTATTAGTTCCAGAGGTAGAGGTCAGTGATTCGTCACTATTACATAACACCCAGTGCTCATTACACCACGTGCCCTCCCTAATGCCCGTCGCCCAGTGACCCCATCCCTCACCCCCCTCCCCTCCTGCGTCCCTCAGTTTGTTTCCTACTGTTAAGAGTCTTTTATGGTTTTTCTCCCTCTCTGATTATGTCTTGTTTTATTTTTTCTTCCCTTCCTCTATGCTCCTCAGTTTTGTTTCTTAAATTCCACCTATCAGTGAGCTCATATAATAATTGTCTTTCTCGGATTGGCTTATTTCGCTTAGCATAATACCCTCCAGTTCCATTCACGTCGTTGCAAATGGCAAGATTTCATTTTTTTGATGGCTGAATAGTATTCCATTGTATATATATACACACCACATCTTTATCCATTTGTCTGCTGATGGACATCTGGACATCTGGGCTCTTTCTGTAGTGTAGTGTAGTGTAGCTATTGTGGACTTTGCTGCTATTGACACAGGGGTCGGCACCTTATTCTATATCTTTTTTCCCCCACATCATATATTGTGGAAATTGTTCCAGATCAATACATATGGAGCTGTCTCATTCTTGAAAAGATGGCCATATAGTGTATACAATTGCATAAAAATGTTATAATGAGGTTTCAGCATGGTGAGTATGTAGTCATTACAAAGCTAGTTTGTGATCATCTTGTTAGTTGCTAGGAGCCATTGGTCTGCCATCACACGGTTTAAAGGCACATAGGAAATTCCCAGTGGGACCTGGCAGGTTGCGGGTAGTGGGAGGAGGAACAGGTGAGCTGTCCAAACAGAGGGACCCCGATGCCGTCAAGAGGATGTGTGTTACCCACTAAAGGAGAGAACTAAGCCTCAGGTGTTAAGAAAAGCCCACAGTTGGGAGGGGAAGGAAGAGGAAGAGGAAACAGAAAATAAGTAGACAAAGGACCAGTCAGAGAATGAGAGAAGAACCAGGGTGGTCCTGGGGTCAGAGTAGAAAGGGTCTCATAAAGGAGAAGGAAGTCAGGGCTGGGTAGGTGCGGCAGTGATATGGGCCTTCTAATTCTGCAAAGGTCTTCAGAGTTGTAGACTTTAAAAACAGTCAGGGGCACCTGGGTGGCTCAGTGGGTTAAAGCCTCTACCTTCAGCTCAGGTCATGATCTCAGGGTCCTAGGATCGAGCCCCACATCGGGCTCTCTACTCAGCGGGGAGCCTGCTTCCCCCTCTCTCTCTGCCTGCCTCTCTGCCTCCTTGTAAACTCTCTCTGTCAAATAAATAAATAAATAAAAATCTTTAAAGACAGTCAGTCTGTGATGGACAGTAACCAGAGTTGTGGCAGTCCTTTCATAGCATATACAAAGACTGAAGCTTGGTGTACACCTGAAACTAATATAATGTTCTATATCAATTTTACCTCAACTTGAGAAAATCATTGATTTTTAACAAATATGACCTATTTTCACATTAAATGTATATTAGTCATTTATTTTTTTAAAGATTTTATTTATTTATTTATCAGAGAGAGAGAGAGAGAGAGAGCGCGCACAAGCAGGGGGAGTGGCAGGCAGAGGGAGAGGGTGAAGCAGACTCCCTGCTGAGCAAGGAACCCGATGCAGGATTCGACCCCAGGACCCTGGGATCATGACCTGAGCTGAAAGCAGACACTTAACTGAGCCACCCAGGTGTCCCCATATATTAGCCATTTATGTGATTATCGAGTGTGTGTGGCAGGCTGTGTTCTGAGGTTGGGGTTCCAAGATAAATAAAAAGCACAAGACTCCTGCTCTCAGGGCACTTGTATTTTAGTGCGGGGCAATAGAAGACAAAGAAGCAATCAAACGAATAGGGGTCCGGGTAGTTATAAGTGCTAAAGTGAAGTGGAGCGACCAGGATGGGTGGTGGCATGGCATAGTCAAGGAAAGCCTGTCTGTGGAGGTGACATGGTGACATCTGAGCGGAGATGTGAACAAGGGATACCGCTGCCGTAGGGAGGCTTGTGTGGGGTCTAGTCTGATTTGGAGCCTGGGCAAGAGACGAATAGCGTCAAACAAAAAGTGGCCACTAACGTGAGTCTTTTCCAGTGAGCTGCTATTCGTTAGGGGAACAGCCTGTTTGGCTCAGGACAGGACGTTCGCTGGGCTGGAGCGTGGGATGCAAGACAAGCCAGAGAAACCAGGCAGGGCACATGGCCAGCAGGGATTTGTAAGCCGTGCTGAGAAACTTGGACTTTATCCCAAGGACAGTGGGCAGGCACTGAAGGACTTTAAGCAGGGTGCAGACACGGTCAGCTCTGAAAATAAGGGAGATCGGGGCGCCTGGGTGGCTCAGTGGGTTAAAGCCTCTGCCTTCGGCTCAGGTCATGATCTCAGGGTCCTGGGATCGAGGCCCGCATCGGGCTCTCTGCTCAGTGGGGAGCCTGCTTCCTCCTCTCTCTGTGTCTGCCTCTCAGCCTACTTGTGATCTCGCTCTCTGTGTCAAATAAATAAATAAAATATTTTAAAAAAAGGAAATGAAAATAAGGAAGATCACACCCAACATGATGTAGGGAGTGGATGGAAGGGACAGGGTTGGAGGCAGTGTGACAGCCTGGGGACGGGGGGCAGTCATCTGGGTGAGAGGGGAGGGTGTCCTGCACTGCGGTAGGGTCCCTGACAATGGATAGGAAACGGGGGGGGGGGGAGAGAGAGAGAGAGGGATAGAATTCCCAAGTCTTCTATCTTACCTGAATGGGTTATGAGGGTGAACGAGAGGAAAAGATCAAAAAAGGCACCCCGATTTTTGGTTTAGAACCTGAAGGAAGGGTGGGGCCACTCAGGAGATACAGAAGGCGGGCGCACGAACAGGTTTAGGATAAAAACCTGTACTAGATCTATACAATGAATATGATTTGGCCCTAAAAAGGAATGATGTAGGGACACGTGCCATGACATGGGGGAACCTTGCGAATGTATGCTGAGAAGAGTCACACATGAAAGAACGCATGTCGTGTGGTCCCATTTACACTAATTGTTCAGAACAGGCAAATTCGTAGGGACGGACAGTAGCGTAGTGGTTGTCCGGGGCTCTGGGGAGAGAGGACTGGGGAGTGACTGCTTACTGAGTGCAGGGTTGTTTCGGGGGTGATAAAAATACTCTGGAATTAGTGATGCAGGTCACACAACACTGTAAAATACTAAAAACCACCGAATTGTACACTCACATGGGTTAAATGATGAATTTTATGTTATGGGAATTTTATATCAATAAAAACATCAATTCAAAAAAAGAGCAGGCTCAGGATACAGTGAGTTTGTTTGGGAGATGTGGATTTGGAGCATGTGAGAGGCAGCCAGTGGAACTGGCCAGTAGGTGGTTGTTGTGGTATCTGACTCAGGAAAGAGGCCAGTTATTAACACGCAGAACCACAGAGACCCCTCGGCTGCCTTAGGTCTATGCCCACAGAGACAAAGGTGGGGTCACCCTTCAGGTTAATTATTCGCCCTCTCTGCAGTGCACAATTTTACATTTTCATGTGAGGAGGAAGGTCGACTTCAGAGCCATACGTCTTATGAAAAGAGCTACCAAGCTTTTTGTAACAGAGCGTGATGTCAGAGTCAACTCTGTGGGACCACAGAATCTGGCTTTTCCCAGGGTCAGTGCTTGGAGTCACTCACTGGTTGGTTTCTCTGGGGTCAAATTAAACCCAAAGTCTACCTGAAAGTCTTCCACCTTCATCGTAATACCAAGAGTGACTTCTTTGGTGCCTTTGGACTGAGTTCTTGCCCACATTTCCCATCTCCATCTAGAATTCTTGCCCCTCACCACATGGAGCAAAAGGTTTACACAGTCGTTTAATTATTTTCCTCGTATCTGAAAGCATAATGAATACAAATACCTGATCTTCTCATGGGATTCTGCCTTTGTTGTCGGTTGAGGGGGTAAAAATCCTACCACCCATTTCTTTTCCTGAGTCTTACATTTTTATGCTTTTGAGAGGATCATTTCATGTTTTCTTCTTATAATGTATGTATTAGATTGCGTATGTATTGATAAGTACTCTGCTAGTCTGGGAACTTCTCGAAGGACCGTATGCCTTATGGTCTGTAGCCCAGCCACCCAGCAAGGGCCTGGCATTAGGTAGGCTCTCCACAGGGGCTATGGAATCCCCCCAGACACAATGGGTTTCCCTAATGCCAAGGGCCATAGGCATAGTTTTCTTCCTCCTTCTTCCTCCAACTTCCTGAGTCCACATAAAGCCTTTTAATAACTGTGGCTTGCCTATGTTTTTTTTCCTTCATAATCTTGCCCAACTGGCTCCTAAATTGTTTCAGAGTAGCATTCAGAGTGAGAGGTCCCCTCTTAGTGCTTGAATGGGGAGGAAACAACAGACAAATTTGGGAACCAGCTCAAGAAACAGACAGATGTGGCTTCACATTCTCACTCTGCCCTGTGGCAGCAGAGTGACCAGGAACAAGTTATTTAGATCACTGCTTCTTCTTTTTTTAATAGATTTTTCTTTTTTATTTATTTATTTATTTTTTATTTTTAAAGATTTTTTATTTTATTCATTTGACACAGAGAGAGAGATTACAAGTAGGCAGAGAGGCAGGCAGAGAGAGAGGAGAGAGGAGGAAGCAGGCTCCCCGCTGAGCAGAGAGCCCGATGTGGGCCTCGATCCCAGGACCCTGGGATCATGACCTGAGCCGAAGGCAGCGGCTTTAACCCACTGAGCCACCCAGGCGCCCAGATTTTTCTTTTTTAAAAGATCTTTTTTATTTCTTTGAGAGAGAGCACGAGCAGGGTGAGGGGCAGAGGGAGAAGCAGGCTCCCTGCTGAGCAGGGAGCCTGATGCGGGGCTCTATGCTGGGACTCCAGGATCATGACCTGAGCCGAAGACAGATGCTTAACCAACCGAGCCACCCAGGTGCCCCAAGTCCACTGCTTCTTAAACCATCTGTGGTGAAGAATCAGGTTTAAAACATTTTTTAAAAAATTCATTACAGACCAATATTTTTACACAACACAATACTTTCCACAAAAGGCAAAATTATAGCAAGGGTAAAAAGATCAGTTGTTGCTAAGGGGAAAGGGGAGAGGGAGAGCTGAGTAGAATTGAGAACGTGAGGCACATGGGTTTTTTAGGGCAGTGACAGTATACTGTAGGATTCTGATTCTGTAGTGGGGCACACATGATATGCACGTGTCAAAACCCACAGAATTTGATAGCGCATAAAGTGAACCTGCGCACATGCAAATGAAACAAGGATCATTTAGGAGGCTGGGAATCCCAGGATGGAAGGCAGAATGCGACAAAACAGTCTAACTGTATTGCAAATGTACAAAACAGTCTTACGGAAGGCAGCGGGGGAAGTGGTGTCGATATAAGTAAATTTGCAAGCGGTGAGTTAAGTATTTAAGACTAAAGAAACTACATGAGTTCCTCCTCGTGGAGGTGCAGTCTGAGAATCCTGACAACGCTCTGCACACTGGAACTGAGCACTTAAGTGAATGGTGATGGTGGCAGCCACGTGCCTCTCTGTTGGGAGCGGGAAGTTACAGGTAAGTAAGAGGAAGAGGCTAGAATTATCCATGTGGAATTGGATTGGAGTTGGAGACATCAGTATGAACTCACTTTGGGCTCACTATCAACACAGAAAGCCATATAAAGAACATTTATAAATATGTTCATGTGTGTGGGTTAGTATGTGGGTTAGTCATCCGAGAGACATCAAAGCAGCTGTGGGTACACCTAGTGTCAAGGTCTTGGTTTCTTTCTTTCTTTTTTTTAAAAATTTTTATTTATTTATTTATTTCACAGAGGGAGAGAGATCACAAGGAGGCAGAGAGGCAGGCAGAGAGAGAGGGGGAAGCAGGCTCCCCACTGAGCAGGGAGCCCGATGCGGGCCTCAATCCCAGGACCCTGAGATCATGACCTGAGCCGAAAGCAGAAGCTTTAACCCACTGAGCCACCCAGGCGCCCCAAGGTCTTGGTTTCTAATGCCATACTCCCAGGAAAGGAATCTGGGTTCCTTGGAGGAATGACTAATTTTAGGACTGAGGCAAGAAATATACAAGGTGGACGGCAGCATCTGGTAGAAGTGAAGAAAGTAAGGAAGTGCTTATAAAAATTGAACACAATGATGAGGTATGTCAAAGGGACACAGGAGCTAACTGAAAAAGTTTCCAATGGCCAGAGCTGGAACAATTTGAGCAAGAAAATAAAGCAGTACTGGACTATAATCTGAAACATAAAATAAATATCCAGGGATCCATACTGATGTAACAAAATGACTGAACACATAAGTAAATGGGGGCGGGAGGAAGACGAATTTTCTATGCAGAAGAATTCCAAACACTTGATATGATTCTGCCCGGTCAAGGAGGGGTGACATAATTCGCAACACTAAAGGGTGGGTTAGACGTAGTGACTTCTTTCTAAAGAGTACAGTATGGAAAGGGGGCAAGAAGAGCAGGGAAAGCCGACTAACTGCCTCAGCCAAGTTATCGAGGTCAACACCAGCAATGACAGGTCACGTTGAGAGTGTGTACCCTTGCTAGGACGCGAGGAAAATGGCACTTTATGTTTCTGTGATGGTCCTCTCCAAAACTCATCACCTCAGTCTAATCATGAGACAGTATCAGACAAATTCCTTTTGAGGGACATAAGACAAAGTTCCTGACTGGTACTTCTCAAAATTGTCAAGATCATGCAAAACAAATCTGGGAAACGGTCGCAGCCAAAAGGAGCCTAAGGAGACGTGATGACGAAATGTAATTCAGTTTCCTGGACGGGATGCTGGAACAGTGAAAGGACCTTAGGTTGAGAAATCTGAGCAAGTATGGATAAATAAATAAGTTAAGTTTTAACTTTAGTTAATACTGTATCGGTATTGACTCATTCATTGTGACAAATGTATTTACTAACATAAGATGTCAATAACAGGGGAAAATGGGTGTGGAGTATATGGATACTGGTACTAGTCTTGCAATTTCTCTGTAAATCTAAAATTATTCCTTAAAAATATTATTAAAAATGAATTACTAGGGGCACCTGTGTGGCTCAGTCAGTTAAGCGTCTGCCTTTGGCTCAGGTCATGATTCCAAGGGTCCTGGGATTAAGCCTAGCATTGGGCTCTTTGCTTAGTGGGAAGTCTGCTTCTCCCTCTGCCCTTCCTTCTGCTCGTGTGCTCTCTCCTTCTCTCTCTCTCTCTAAAATGAATAAATAAAGTCTTTTTAAAAAATGAATTACTAGAAAAATTGAAATTTACAAAAATCATATTCCAAAAGTTTATTTTATCTTTTATTATTCAATTGTAGGGTGGGTTTACAACTCTCTTATGATTATAAATGAATGATGCTTACCTAGGGTATTTCTTCTGATAAAAAATAAATGATGGTGTAAATTAGCTACCCTTCATTGCACTTTTAATTTATTCTACTTCAATCATACAGAGCAGAACTTGGCAAACTTTCTCTGCAAAGGGCCATACGGTCTCTGTCACAACTACTCAACTCTGCCATTGTCGCATGAAAGCAGACATAAACAGTCTGAAAATGAATGGGCTTGGCTGCGTTTCCTTAAAGCTTTAATTGTACAAACAAGCAGCAGTTGAATTGGAGCTATGGGCCATAGCTTGCCAACCCTCCACATTTTAGCCAAACATTTGTGAAATTTATCAATTTCCCTAAGAGTATCTTAGTTTTCAAATCTCTATCTTGTGAAGCAACCTACTCAAACTTTTTTTCCTTGTAGAATTAAAACAATTTTTTTTGTTTCCGATGAATATTTATTGATGGGCCCCACAAATAGGATATGTTTCCAACTGCCCTAAATGAAAATAAACATCCTTAGAGACATGTCCATTAAATACATATATTATATAATACATATATAATATATTATATAATATATATAATATATATTATTTATTGGGGATTCCATTTAGTGCCAGGGTTTCAACATTGTCAAAATCTTCATTTAATTTCCATGTGTTTTTTTCTAAATGCAATTCCCTTGCCTTGATATAATTACCAGTTCTTGGGTTAAGACTACACTTGAAATTACTCTTAGTTTCACATTTCACCATTTATTCAAAATTTATTTTTCCATATAAACTCAAGAATCAAAATTTCAAATTCCAAGAAGATGTTGGCCTTTTAATACTAAGTGCAGAGATTAATATAGAGAGAATTAACATCTTTACACTATTAAAGATTTTCACCTGGAACATGACATGTCTTCCCCTGTTTATTCAAGACTTTAAAAAAGTCCCTCATTGATGGTTTAAAATTTTTCATCATATGACTTTTTCACAGTTCTTTTAGAGTTTATTCCTAGCTGTTTTATACCAATTGTTTATTATTGGATACAAGAAATGTACAACCTCTCTGTCAAAGTGCTGCAGCAATTTCCAGACACCTCCTCTCAACTCATGTCCTTACCTCCCAGTGACCAGCAAGGGTCTGTGGACTACATTTTGGGAAGCACTGATTTAGACTTCTCTGAGACCCAGTTTCCTCTTGAGCTGGTAAGGATAGTAACCCCTTTCCAGAGGATAGTTAGGAGGTGGGGTTGAATGGGCGCTCCTGAGAGAGCACTGAGCACAGTGCTGGGTACTGGGCAGCCTCCAAACAGATGGCTCCTCAGGCCCCGCCAAGAGGCATCCCTGCTCTGCCTGCCATCCTTCACGGTCGCCGTGCCTCCTTTCCCTCACTCCACCCCCCCTTCCCAGTATTGGCCTGACTCTATTTCAGGTTGAAGCCCTCAACCTCCCTTTAATGGAGGTGGCCCCTCCCCTCTTCAAACAGCTCTGCCTTGCATGGAGCCCTCCCTCCCGTCACCGGGGGCCATGGTCCCAAAGGGGTTGAAAGCCCACCCACTGGCAGTTGGTATCTTCCTTTGTCTTCTTGTCCCAGCTGTGCAGAAGAATGTGGTGATGCCACCTGCCCAAGCCTGGACTTCTGCTGACCCACATCCATCCACAAGTCCGTGTTGGGAGTTGGATGTGATGTGACACCAAGGTAAGAGAACTTGGGCACAGAAGTCCCTGGACACCACCCCATTTCTAATACCTACCCAAATCGTTCTCTTGTGCAGTGTCTTCATCTGTGTCTTCTCTCCCTCATTCACCTGCTTCTGCTTCTGCCCCATGATACAGGATCTACCATCTTCATGGTCTTCTTCTTCTGGTAGTCTTTGGAGCCATCTTCCCCTCTCTTCCTTCTTCTAAGTTTCAAGCCTCCTTTAACTCTTGGATGTCACTCTGGACGCTCAGGAAGAGTCAATGCAATTTTCCCTACACATACCTCCCCCCATGTTTGGTCCCTCCAGTGAGAGACTGTTAGTAAAAAATTATCCAGGATATTTTTATGAAAGTGTTTTTAGATGAGATTTACATTTAAGTTGGTGTGTTTTAGGGATGCCTGGGTGGCTCAGTTGGTTAAGCATCTGCCTTCAGCTCAGGTCATGATCCCAGGATCCTGGGAGCAAGCCCCACATTGGGCTCACTGTTCAGCTGGGAGCCTGCTTCTCCCTTTCCCTATGCCCCTCCCCCTTGCTTGTGCACTCTCTCTCTCTCGCTCACTTTCTCTCTCAAATACATAAATAAAATCTTAAAAAAATAAATCAGTGGATTTTGAGTAAAGCAGATTGCTCTCCATAATGTGGTGGGCCTCGTCCAATCAGTTGAAGGCCTGAATAGAACAAAAGATTGAGCATCTTGAGCAAGAGGGAATTCTCCAGCAGGCATCTTTTGGACTTGAACTGCAACTCTTCCTGAATCTCCATCCTGCCAGCCTCCTCCCTTAGATTTTGGAGTCACTGAGGCTCCACAATTGTGTGAGTCAATTCCTTAAAATAAATCTCTCTCTTTCTCTTCATGTATATATATATATGTATATGTATATTATATGTATAATATAAAACATATGTATATGTGAGTGTGTGTGTGTGCGTATTATTGGGGGGAAAGAGGTTCTCTTTCTCTAGAGAATCCTGACTAATATAGGCATCCTCATATATTGCTAACTGCAAAATTTTTGAAAAGTAATTTGGCATTATGTATTAGGAACAAATAAAAGATCTGTAAGCTTTGACTCAATAATACCACCTCTGGGAATATATCTTAGGGAAATGATGAATAGAAGGAGAAGTTTTTGGCATATTTACCATAGCACTATGTATAATAGCTAGACAAGCAAAGCAACCAATAAACAAATTATTTAAATGTTTGATAAGGGAATAGTTAATTAAATTATAGTAGAACTACTTAATGAAACTCAATAAAATTGTAAAGACATGTGATATTGATGGTTAATAAATGAAACAACTGGGGGTGACTGGGTGGCTCAGTCATTAAGTGTCTCCTGCTCAGGTCATGGTCCCAGGGTGCTGGGATCAAGCCCCGCATTGGGCTCCCTGCTTGGTGGGAAGACTGCTTCTCTCTCTCCCTCTCCCTGTGCTTGTGTTCCCTCTCTCACGGTGTCTCTCTGTCAAATAAATAAATAAAATCTTTAAAAAAAATAAATGAAACAACTGAATCAACTGAATATAAAACTACATCTAGTGTTACTCCAGCCATGTTAAAATATATGTGTGGATGAGAAGATTGGGAGAAAAAATAATTATTAGGGTTATTTATTTATATTTGTTTTTTACTCTATAACATCAGGTTTTCTATAACATTTGTATATTGATTTTTTTTTAAAGGAATAAAGGAAGGAAGGCCGACAGGGGGAAGGGAAGAGGAGATAGGTGGGGGCATCGAGAGGACAGCGGGTGTCTTGGACACACTGTTTTGGTGGTGAGCACAGGTGTGCCTCTTTCCTTCCTACCCCCGCCCTGACCCAGTCCTGCAATCCTCCTCAGTGCATTGGTTCTGTGCGCCAACTCCCCTAGGAAGGTGAGCAGGTAGCAGCTCCTGGAAGGGAGGGAAGAGTTGCGGTCTGACCCTCCCTGTACCAGTCACCTTTCTTTCCACCACCGGGTTCCTCCTCCACCTATTCCAGTCCTACTCTTCTTCAATATCTGCTCACATCTGAGGACTGACTGATTAGCCAGGGTCTCTCTCTCTCTTGTTCTCTCAATAGGAACCCTATAAGGCAGGGAGCCAGGATTAGGCCCAGAAACTTGCTTAGAACTTTAGCTGATTGACTGACTGCTGGTGATTAATTCACCCACTGCTGGACCAGGGCCACCTGGAGCTGCAGATCTCTCATACTCCAGGTGGGCAGAGAGGAGACTTTGGGATGTTTGCATAGGCTTCTCCTTCTGCTGGAGAGCACTTTCTTCACTTTGCATGGTTAATTTCTACAGGCTTGAGAGACCCCATTAAGGCATTACCTCCTACAGGAAGCCCTCCTGGATATGAGTCTCCCTGGCAGGCTGGCTCAGGTTGGGGGTGTGTCCTCAGGCCTAGGCAGAGCTGAAATGTAGAAAATATTTGTTGACTGAAAAGAAAATCACTCGCTTGTGACTGACTTGGCCCTTGGCTTCACAGCTCCCTGGACCCATATTCCCCTCTACCACACATACTATGTTTTGAAGAACAACCTCTTTGATTAAATAGATGTGTCAGAGGGAGGGAGGAAATACTTGGTGTTGTGACAGCCATGAACAGGCACTGCTCAGATGTCTTGCTGCAAGGAACGTAACTGACGGACACCCCAGTGCTGTCCCCTGCCTCTCCACCACCTTCACCCAAAGGACACGTTTCCCCCGTGCTGCTCTCAGCCAGAGCCTGAGCACAGTGAGGGGTATACTGCAGGCACATTCCAGCAAAGCATGGGACTTCCCCAATGGTGACTCTCGCATAAGGACATCTTCAGTGCCTGATGGAAACCTTCTTAGACTGGGCTCCTATCTAGGACTCTTTCTACTTGGCCATCCTTCTTTCCCTCTTTCTCTCACAGGGGTCAGACCTGCGTCATGATCTGAAGGTTCTTCTCACTTTTCCTGGTGCCCTCCCTGTGGTGGTCAATCTCCAAGATGGCTCCCACCTCCTGGTGTTCATGCTCTTATTATAGTCCCCTCCCACATTGTACCAGGGTTGGTCTTTGTGACCAGCAGCACAAGGCCCAAGTGATAGTATGTCATTCCTGAGGTAAAGTTATAAAACATACTGCAGCTTCTATCCTGGTTGCCTTCTCTCTCTCTCCCTTTCTGTCTCAGAAGCCAGCTGCCACATTGCTGAGCAGCTCCAGCCTACAAGGTGAGGAGCGGAAGCCCCCAGCCAACGGCCCCATGAGCAGCTGACTTTAGCCTCCGATACTGATAGCCCAGCCACAGCCTCCTCGGAGGCTTCAAGCCAGACCCACCTCGCTAGGTCTCTCCAGACTCCTGACCCTCAGAAACTGTGGGAAATATTAAATGTTGTTTTAAGCCACTAAGTTATGGCATACTTTGTTGTGCGGTGATTGAAAACTCCCCTTTTCCTGCCAGAAGTACTTCTTCTAATAAAGCTTTTGTGTGTCTAATCCTGTCATGGCAGCCACTTTTCAGAGGACTTGAAACAACACAGGTGTGGACAGATGACAAGAAAAACATTCAACCCTCACTGAGCATGTGGCAGGGATAGACACCTCTAAGGACAGATCACTTCAGTTAATCCTCACGATGATCCTGAGACATGATACTGTTGGCATTTTATAGATGAGGAAACAGAGGCACAGAGTTTTCTCTTGTGACTGTGGAAAGCGAGGCTGGAATAGCAGAAAGAACTGTAGAATGTGCCAGTGGTTCGAGCTCTGGCTCAGCTGCGTGATTTTGCACAAGCCATTTCACACCTCAGGGCCTTGGCTTTTCATGTCTGCCATGAAGGCCTGAAATAGTTGGTCTCTGAGGTTTCTTTTAAGGATAACAAGGTATCCCCCGGGGTTCTGAGAGTTGGAATAGTGAAATTAACATGTAATAGATAAGATCAGACACACACACATATATATAAATACACATGACTCAAAGGTCAACCAGTCATCCTATCCTTGGAGCCTAGAGAGAAAGTTGGATCAAGCCCCATCTCACCCCCCTTGTCAAGTCCAATGCTGCCCACCACCCCCCTCCCCCAGGTACTGAGAACCCTTTAGTGGTGGGGCAGAGGTGAAGCTTTTGTGCCAGTGCACCCCTCTATTCCCCCCCACCTCATCCCCCCACCACTCCAGTTTCCTGCCTCATGGCTTCTTAGGCTCCCTCCTTACACAAAGCAGTTATGCTTTTCTCTCCTTCTCTCCGTCAACCCACATGTGAGACAAGGCCTTTCTCTCCTTGATCCCCAGGCCCGGTCCCCCACCCCTATGAGGTGCCCACCTGCCCCAGAACCCTGACTGTGGTCTTCCACTGGCTGGCCACACTGCACTAAGAGCTGCCTGTCCCTGAATTTGAATTCCATATAAACAACAAGTAATCTAGTACAAGTATGTCCCAAATATTGTATGAGATATACTAAGAAGTCATTTGTTGTTTACGTGAAATTCAAATTTAACTGGACACTCTCTGTTTTTATTGGTTCAATCTGGCTTCCTTTCCTTTTCCAAGGCTTCACCTCCCTCTCCTTCCGAAATCTTCTCTGACTCGCCAGGTTCTGTTCATTGTATAGGTCAGAGCAATCTGGTCTCCTTAGACCTCATCCCCAGATTCGGTCTTGGACTATGTCTGCATTTCTAAATCCCGTAAGAACTTCTGTCCCTGGGACGCCTGGGGAGCTCAGTGGGTTAAGCCTCTGCCTTCGGCTCAGGTCATGATCCCAGGATCCTGGGATCGAGTCCTGCATCGGGCTCCTTGCTCAGCAGGGAGCCTGCTTCTCCCTCTGCCTCTGCCTGCCCCTCTGCCTCTGCCTGCCACTCTACCTGCTTGTGCTCTCTCTCTCTATGACAAATAAATAAATAAAATCTTAAAAAAAAAAAGAAGAACTTCTGCTCCTTTATTAGCTCAGTGCACCCACAGTGTATGATTTTGTCTTGAATTCCTTTAGCTTGTTCTACTAAATAGCGCTTTCCTCCTCTGTTGCTGGTGTAGAAGTCATCTTAAACACAAAACAGCTTCCCACGCTGACAGTAGGGTTTAGAAGGCCTGTTAGTGTCAAAAAATGCAAATAACAGGGATAAAGAAAGAATTTGCCCGCAGAAGCTGGTCAACAAGGAGAACAAGAAAGGGGGCCCAGGGGCCTGAAGTGGGCGGGGCAGCCTGATGGGAAGGGAGAGGCCAGGGGTGCCCGAGCTCAGCTCTCCACTTTCCAGAAGCTGCTGCGGCCACAGCCCAGCGTTAGCCAGGGGAGAGTATCGGGGGCTGTGGGGGGGGAACAGTTTTGCAGCCAAAGAAATTTGGACAATTTCTTATAAATGATGTTCATCTGAGAGCCTTGATTAGGCCAACACAAGTAGTAAATTTCTGGGTGGGATGGGGTGGGGAGGAAGGAAGCAGCCTTCTCCAATCCTGATTGGCTTGAAGACCTGAAGAGTCCTTGTTTTGGAAAAGGACTCAGCTCACTGGACGGTGTTCTTGCTTTGGGGGAATGCAGCATTTCCCTCCCCACTCCCCTAATTCTGGTTCCAGGCTCCCCGGGCCAGCTAGTTCGAGTCTTCACATACCCAGAAGTCGTGAATGACGGGTCAGACACCCTGTCATCAGGAACAAGTGTTCTAATCCTTGCAAAGGGACAGTCCCCACTGGAGCTTAGCTGACTGGCACAGGGGAGAAGAAATCCATAGGCAGTATGCACTCAGCGAGTCTGGGAGTTCTAGCTTATGTTTTCAGCTACTAAACGGGCACTCTGGTTTATAGCTCAGCTGTCCTCCATGGGTTTGGGTAGCAGGAATCATTTCCACAGAGGCCAGGCGCCACTCCTGGCAGTGGGCCGAGAAGTTAGACCAGTGGGCTCCTTGCTACTTTCCCTGAGCACCTTCCAACTCTAGAACTGTGGGCTGTAGGAGACGTGGATCCTTCATAAGTGTTAAATTTGCTGAGGGCCAAAGGGGTCATCATCGGTCAGTGTTCTGAGCAGTGGGTGCCCAGAGGTGCATGGAGGAGGTAGTGAGAAAGGGGCAGTCAACAAGGGAGAGGAGAGGCGAGTCAGGGAGATGTGAGTTCAGGCGCTGACAGGGGATTCGGTAGATGCCCGGGACTGGGGGCAGTGGAGGGAGGAGAGGTCAGGGATATGGGAGGTTGGAGCACCGGGCTGCCGCAAGCGGGTTTCACAGTGGTTTCCGGCTGAAGCCAGGAAAACCAGCAAGGAGGAGATACGTGCTCTAGGCTGGGAGGTGGAGAGATGGCTGAGGGCCTGCGTGGGGGTGGGGGGGCCATGGGGGGAGTTCTGTAAGGGGGGACAGAGCATGGAGGCCCTCCGGGCGGAGGCACCGGCTCCAAGCGCTCACATCTGGGGAGAAGGGGCCAGTGGAAGGTGAAGGCCTGGCTGGGGTTCTGGGTGGTGGCAAGAAAGCTCTAGAAACCGAGATTCAAAGCCTCCCCTGTCCCCTCTTCACAGTGGATGTCCCTTTCCTCAGCCACTGATGGCCCATCGTGTCATGAGAGGAGAGGGAGCTCCCTATAGGCCTGCGGAGGCTGGATGGACTCCTGCTCCAGGGGATCCCCCCACCCACCTGGGTCAGGGTACAATGGCAGCCAATTCCAGTGCCTCCACCTGCCCCAGGGGCCTGAGCTCACAGCTACCGCCTCACTGCTCTGGGGACAAGAGCTGGGACAGTCTGTGACTTCCCCCCTGCAGTTCCCATGGCAGCCCGAGTTGAAACTGAATTTGAAACATTCCTTTACTTCCTTGTTCCTCTTGGCACCTAGGTCGCTGCCGTCCTGGCCCCAAACGCCCGTTGGGCCAGCACCCTCTGGAATCAGGGACCCGCCCGAGCAGATCAGAGTCCGACAGCATCAGAGCTGGAAGAGACCTTAGTGGCTGACTCGTCCAACCTCATTTCACACACGAGGAAACCAAGGCACAGAGTGGGGAGTAGCTGCCCAAGGTCACACAGCGGTGAGACTATCCAGGTTTTGAAAACTTTGTGACCTCCCTGAACCAAAAACCCACAGGGAGAGCCCCTGTGATCAAAATCCAGAGGTCTTTCTGCCCAGCCTCCTGACTCCAAGGGCTTGATGACAACAGCAGTCACTGCTATTCCATGACCTCTGGGACGTGCAAGGACTGCCCCGGTGGCCTGTGGATATATCCAACCCAGTGCCCTCCCTGGTCCCAGAGCACAGTTTTACTCACTGACCTACCAGTGGCCATCGTGTCCCCGGCTTCCCTAGTTGGGCCTCAGTGCGTTCCCCGGGGCGAGGGGGAGAATGACCCTAACAGATTCTTCTTCGCGCTGGTCTCGTGAAGCCAAAATAGGATTCAGATGCACAAGAACTTGGGGTGGAACTGTGTGAGGCCCCTACAGGGTGAGGGGGAGAGGAGCTGCGCACTACTCTCCGCTGCCAGCCCCACACCTGCCGCACAGAGGCACTCGATAAATATTTGTACAAAACCCCAACCTCCGTGTTAAATGTTCTCCTCTGTAAAAAAGGATAATCACGCCCATTTGAAAAAGGTCCAAAAACATATGACACCTGGGGGGCTCAGTCAGTTAAGCATTTGCTCAGCTCATGATCCCAGGGTCGTGGGATTGAGTCCTGCATTGACTCCCTGCTCAGCAGGGAGCCTGCTTCTCCCTCTGCCTCTGCCTGCTGCTCCTTCTGCTTGTGCTCTCTCTCTGTGACAAATAAATAAATAAAATCTTAAAAAAAAAAGTCCGGCGGTTAAGGATTATATATCAAAATGCCAAACACAGTAGATGATCAATAAATGGTAGCTTAGAAAAGTGACAGGACAAATGAGACAAGCAGCACAAAGAGCGGGCATAGAGCTTTACGGTGAGCAGCAAGTCCATTTTCTCTTGGGGGGATGGTTCCAGTTTATTCGCCCACCAGGAGCCTTTGGCTGCCTGCAGGTGGGAGAGGGGGTAGGGAGAGGTTTGTGTGGCCCCAGAGACTGGCCCCATCGGGAGCTGGCTGAGGCCCAGAGGAGCCAGAGGGCAGGGGGCAGGTGAGGCCTGTGCAGGGCCCAGAGGCTGGCTTCCCTCCACTCAAGCCAAATGGACGCTGCAAGCTAAGGGCCTTCGGGGAGTGTGAGTCCGGCTGGCCCTCAGCCCGCCGTCGTGGCTATCATAGCTTAATCACAGCTCCTCACCCCACCAGACCGGGGTCTCCCCGTGGCAGTAGCTGGGGCTTACTCTCTGGCTGTCCCTCCTGTACCCAGCACAGAGCCCAGCACACAGGGGTGCTCACTGAACGATCACTGAATGAATTCATGGACCAATTAATGAGCGAGATGGCCCAGCATGGTGGCCTCCGTCCCAGGAGAAGGTTGTGTGTGTCACACTTTCATGAACCAGGGGGCTGGAGAGAGGATGACTTCAGAAGAGGCAGTGGGAAGTGAGGGCCTCAAAACCCGGAAGTAGAGTGTGGCTAAGGAGTTGAGGAGGGGGTGGCTGGCCTGGACTCAGGCATGATTTGGAGCTGCGCTCAACATCTCAGGTGCTGCCCGGGAGGGAGGGGGTTGGCCGTGACTGGGCATGATGGGAAGCCAGAACTTGTTAAATATAAGGAAATCTGTCTAACAGTTTGTATTGCCAGAAACTAGCACAAAGGGAGTGAGTTCCCCGTCATCAGGCTCAGCTAGGGCTGGGCAGCTCTTGATGGTGTTACTATAAACTACTATGTTTCACTTTTTTTTTTTTTTTTGAGAGAGCGAGCAGGGGTGGGGGTTGGGACAGAGGGAGAAGGAGAAAATCTTTTTTTTTTTTTAAGATTTTATTTATTTATTTGACAGAAAGAGAAATATCACAAGTAGGCAGAGAGGCAGGCAGAAAGAGAGGAGGAAGCAGGCTCCCAGCTGAGCAGGGGGCCCGATGCGGGCCTCGATCCCAGGACCCTGAGATCATGACCTGGGCCAAAGGCAGAGGCTTTAACCCACTGAGCCACCCAGGCGCCCAAGGGAGAGAATCTTAAGCAGGTTCCATGCCCAGCATGGAGCCTGATTCGGGACTTGATCTCACAACCCTGAGATCATGACCTGAGCAGATACCAAGAGTTGGACACTTAATTGACTGAGCTACCCAGGTGCCCCTCAGATTTTTTTTCAAGCTACAACCTACATAAAAATACAGTTCATGTTGCAGTCCTCTCTACACAGGCGCACACACAGTTTTTTTAAGTGCTGGTGCTGACCCACTCCGCTGGCTTGAGGCCCTGCTGCCCCAGCTCAGCATAAGCATGGGGACAGCACTGTGCTTGCTAGCTGGCCCGCCAGTCCCCTCAGGCCTGGAATCCTGCCACTGTCTGCTCAAGGAATTCAGACTCCTGTCAGCGCTCACCTGAGAACAACTCAGATAGGAAGATCAATCTTCATTGAAAAAACACACAAAACAGGGTGCCTGGGTGGCTCAGTCGTTAAGCGTCTGCCTTCGACTCAGGTCATGATCCCTAATGGGATCGAGCCCCGATCAGGCTCCCTGCTCAGCGGGAAAGTCTCCTTCTCCCTCTCCCACTCCCCTTGCTTGTGTTCCCTCTCTCACTGTGTCTCTCTCTCTGTCAAATGAATAAATAAAATCTTTTAAAAAAACTGCACAAAACATTTACTCTTTTATAACAAACAATACTTTTTGAAAATACCAACCAACAGGAAGAATAAAAGGCACCCAACACTCAGAGAATGCCAGTGTTATTAGCATTTGTAAGTATTTCATTCTAGGCTCTTTTTTTTTTCTTTCCCATTGTATTTGGCTCTTTTAAAAATTTTGGGATCACATATAAACTATTATAAACATATAAACCATTTTACTTATTTATTTATTTAAGATTTTATTTTTATTGACTTTTCCCTGATTGCTATATATTTTTCTGCATGATCGTTTGTAATGAGTGCTTTATATTCCATTGTACTAATGCATCATAAGAACTTAAGCAAATTCCAGTACTGATCCATTAGGCAGTCCCTAGTTTTTGCTATGTACATACATCTGTGTATACTTGGCCTGTGATTTCCTCTGGATGAATTCCTAGAAGTGAATTTATTTATTTTATTTTACTTAAGATTTTATTTATTTATTTGACAGAGAGATAGCACAAGTAGGCAGAGTGGCAGGCAGAGGGAGAGGGAGAAGCAGGCTCTCCGTGGAGCAGGGAGCCCAATGTGGGATTCGATCCCAGGATCCTGGGATCGTGACCTGAGTTGAAGGCAGCGGCTTGAATGACTAAGCCACCCAGGCGCCCCTGAATTTATTTTTTTTAAGACAAGCTGTTTTGTTTTGTTTTTAAAAGATTTTGTTTATCTATTTCAGATAGAAAGAGAGAGAGAGAGGGAGTAAGCCAGGTCTGGTTACAGTGGAATTGACCATACCAGCACGTGGCAAATCCTCAACATATGTTAGTTGTCATTCCTTTTGTGGTTTTAAAAAATGTTTTAGTCATTTTCAGGCTATAAAGCAGAAATTCTATAAAGGCTCATTTATTCATCCATCCATTTGACAACGTTTATTGAGAATCTACTGGGGACTAGGCACTGTGCTGAATTCCGAGACCTGGGGGAAGGGGGTGTATGGTGCTCAATTAGTCACCCCAGTCAATCCAAGGCAGCAGAAAGAGCCAACAACCCATGCCAGTGGACCTAGGTCTCCCCAGGTCTTGGATGTTGGGAGACAATTCTCCATGAATCTCTCGCGTTTTTTAACAAGTGTTGGGAGCAGAAATACAGATGGCCTTTTGTTATAGACTATCTTTTCAAGGGTGTTTATATGGTGAACAGCCTTGAGAGACAGAGATAGCATCTCTCTCTGGGACAGAAGCAGATTTGGTTGCTGTCCAATATAAAAAAAAGATAATGTTTATCTCTAGGGAAAGGGTGGGTAGGTTTGCAGGCAGCCTCTTAGAAAGATCGGAGTTTCCAAAAATCAGTGTTTCTCAGCAGGGACACAAGCCCACTGTGTCACAGAACCCATTTAGGCCTGCCTCTTTGTTGCCCCTCTGGGACTTAGGGGGCAAGGGAAGCCAATGTGAATGTGAACTTCATGCTCTCTGCTGTGTCGGGTGTAGTAAAGTCCTTTGTCTCTGACCCTGGAGTCTCATGTCTTCTGCCAGCATCCATGACACTGGAGCGGGCCCTTCACAGTTCTTGACATCAAGTAGGTATGTCTTTTCAGCTCAGTAAATGGATCATGGAGCGACGGTGCTCAGGACAGTCCAGGAGAGAGCAAGAGGAAAGACAAAGCTGGGACTCTGGGTACCTGGGGGGCCTCAGGCAGTAACCGAGTAGGAGAGCAGGTAAGGAAGCTAAAGTTTGCCTGGGTAATAGAAAAAGCTTCAGCCTGGGGCACCTGGGTGGCTCAGTCATTAAGCATCTGCCTTCGACTCAGGTCATGATCCCAGGGTCCTAGGATCGAGCCCTGCATGGGGTTCCCTGCTCAGCGGGAAGCCTGCTTCTCCCTCTCCCACTTCCCCTGCTTGTGTTCCCTCTCTCGCTGTGTCTCTCTGTCAAATAAATGAATAAAATCTTTAAAAAAAGAAAAGCCAGAAAAGAAGGGCCTGAAAGTTTGAAGCATCTTTAGGCACCAGAGAGAAGCCGGAAGTCTCTGGGCAAAGCTATTCCCGAAGAAAGTCCCTTCCCAAGATGAGGACTATCACATTCTGGTTCCCATCCATCTCTCTCTCACTCCTCTCCATAAACTCAAAGTCCTCTACCCTGGGTAAAAAACAGAGACACTCACCCCTACAAAACCCCCAAACACAAGCACCCTCTGCACAAAGCACCCCCACCCACGTCCCAGCACAGCAAGATGGAGGTTGCTGCTTCCTACAAAGCAGGCCCCTGGGATGCTCTGCCGACCCCTCGGGCTCTTCTCGGCAGTTTCCTCCTTTCTGGGGCTCCTCTACCCCAGGCAGTTATTCTGGATTCCAACCAGGTACCTAACAGCTTTTACTCACATTTGAAGGAATTTGGGTGAGTCAGCCACTGGAACTTCTCACATTGCTCATGGGGCCTCGCAGGTTGGCCGCATTAAGCTACTAATGACGAGGAGGTTCTGGTTTCCCACCTCATTTATTCTTAACACTTCCTCCACCCGTACACCAGGGTTGCAACTCCCCGGGGACTGGACTCCCTATCTGCCTCAATCAGAATGCCAGTCCTCCTATGTCCCAGAGACCCTGGCCACAGCAGCCCTTTCCCAGCCTTGACTGGTCTGGCCTTGAACGGATGCCTGAATGGGAGCTGAAAGTTTGCTCGGCACGCCCCTTCCGGGCCTCCCATTTTCTTCCTGCCTTCCTCACACCCTGTATTCGTCTGATGAAAGGCCATATGTTAGACCCTGAGAAGGGTACAAGAACTCGGTTTTTGTTTTTTGCTTTTTTTTTTTTTAAATGCATTGGTCGTTTATACAGAAACAGACTCACAAACATGAATAAAATCATCTCGAATTTTAATCTTGCCTCTTTCTCCTACATGGGGCTGGTGGGAAGGAAGAAGAAGCTCGAACCAAACAACAGGGCTAGGTTCAGATTCTTCATACTTTAAGCAAACTGCGGTGATCTTTACTCTGAGGCTTTCCCACACCCAGGGTCCTCAGAAAGCCAGGTCCTTGCAGCGGGTGCCTACCTCTTGGCAAAGGGACACACTAAGCAAGGGCGGGACTGATTGTCTCAGAGGGACCCGGGGTTTGGGGTTTGGCTGTGCAGACGTGCTAAAGGGAATCATACTTTCAGGGGCTTTCCAGGCAATGGCAGCCATGAAAACTTTTTAAAAAAAATTTATTCGAGAGAGAGACACAGCGAGAGAGGGAACACAAGCAGGGGGAGTGGGAGAGGAAGAAGCAGGCTTCCTGCGGAGGAGGGAGGCTGATGTGGGGCTCGATGCGGGGCTCAATTCCAGCACCCTGGGATCAGGACCCGGGCGGAAGGCAGACACTTAACGACTGAGCCACCCAGGCGCCCCCAGCCATGAAAACTTTTAAAGCATTTTTAAAGAACCAATCTTACATTTAACTTAGTCTTATGTAATAATTCTGTGTAATATATACTACATCACATATCACAATATATATTATACTACATATTAATTATTATAATAATATATTAGAGCCTACATTTGAATTCCCAACAAGTCAGGTGGCATCTAGGGCCTGCAGGCTTTCTGTGAGGTAGTCTAGTACCAGAATTAAAAAAAATCCCTTTAAATCAAAAGTATCCTTACAGGACCTGCCTCTTCCTAGCCTTTGCATATTATACTCTTTAGTAGATTGATTCTATACCCCTGGTTCTGATTCTCCAAACCTCATTCTTTCAAGCAGGCTCCTCTCCCCCAGCCTCTAAACCATAGTTATTAAAGAATTTACCAGCTTGCTCGATCATTGCATCAAATAAGCTAATCTGCATAGGATTAACACCAACTCCCCTGATGTAGCCAAGCTGACCTCTTTCCAGTTTACCAGGAGCCTGTTGGAGACAGTAGCCTCCTGAGCCCTATAGCGAGGCCTCCCCAAACTGTTTCCCTTCCCAAGCTAGCCACTCAGCACAAATTATACTGTAACCCCCTCAAAGAGCTGACCTTGCCCCCCAGAGCGACCCAGGCTCTTGCCCCAAACAACTCTTTGGCTCTTTTTCTGTGTCTACCTCCCCTAGGGGCTAAGGGGTTGGGGAGGGAACATCGACATTTGTTGATAACCGTCTATGTGTTAAGCTAATAGAAATTATTACTATTCCCGTCGTGCAGATGGGGAAACTGAGGTTCAGCTGGGAAGCAACTTGTCCATGGTGACTTCAAAGTCCCTGTTCTTGGGCGCCTGGGTGGCTCAGTGGGTTACAGCCTCTGCCTTTGGCTCAGGTCATGATCTCAGGGTCCTGGGATCGAGGCCCGCATCGGCCTCTCTGCTCGGCAGGGAACCTGCTTCCTCCTCTCTCTGCCTGCCTCTCAGCCTATTTGTGATCTCTCTCCCTCTGTGATATAAATAAATAAAATCTTAAAAAAAAAAAAAAGCCCCTGTTCTTTCCTTTGGAGCACTCACTCAGTCTTCTGGAGCTTGACTATAGTCCCTCTCACATCCCCCTTCCTTGGAAGGAAAACCAGCTGGGGACCCCTCTTGCAGGCTCACCCCCCGAGACTGGGACCTCACCAGCTATCGCAGTCTCTGGACCCTAGAACTTCATGCTCATCTCAGAGCAAACCTTATCTTGCAGTACTGCATCCCCACATGGGACATGGGACATGGGACACAGGCTTAGTGATCACAGTCCTCCTGCTTCCTCCCCGCACCTGAACCCCAGCTCTCCAGGGCTCCAGGAAGTATGGGTGGCAACTGAGGGTTAGGGTGAGACAACATTCTAGGTGCACCTGAAGAGGTAATTCCAAGGGCGCAGAGCAAGGTGAGAAGTCACTTTTTCCTATGAAGGGAGAGTCTAGGATTGTGTGAGGAAAAGAGGAAAATGCTCAGGTTCTTCCCCACCCTTGGGGAGCAGGGAGGTGTCTGGTATGGGGTGGGGGAAGTTGGCTGCCACACCGGGCTGTGGGATTCCCCGGGGAACAGGGCACGGTTAGTTTATGTTTTTACTGTTCTGTTCCTCTCCCCTTGCCTACCCTTATTCTCTTCTCCGGATTCAGAAGGAAACCAGGAAGTATGAGGCCTTCACTCAGCTATCGTCAGTCCACCTTTGAAAGAGCGGGTTGAAATCATGGGGCACGGGCAGGGGTGGTCAGCTCCAGCTGGGCCCTGCCCTTCTGTCTCCACCAATTCTCTCCAGCCCTCCTGGGCAGTGGGGGGTGGTCTCGGCATGGCCATAACGAGGCAGTGTTGGGAGCTCCTGGGTCTGCTGCCTGCCCAGCCTCCTACCCCTGGGAAGTTTGATCAAGGGACCGAGTACGGCCATTTCCTTTGGTCACTCAGACTGGCCTGCTAGCTCAGCGGTGACGGAGGCAGCTCTTTGGGACTTCCAGGGCCAGCCCTCACCTGCTAGGCCTCCCTGCAGAGGTCCTCTATTGTAATGACTCATACATTTACCTTTCCCAAACTTTCTTCAGAAGTTATGCCTGGTTGGATTAGTGTCCCTGCAAAATTTATGTCACCAAGAATCTCACTGTGACTTTAACTGGAGATAGACTGTTTTCTTTTTTTAAGATTTTATTTATTTATTTTTGTAAGAGAGAGAGTGTGCACACGAGCATGGGTGAGGGGCTGAGGAAGAAGCAGACTCCCTGCTGAGCAGGGAGCCCAACATGGGGATCAATCCCAGGACCCCACGATCACAACCTGAGCCAAAGGCAGATGTTCAACCGAATGAGCCACCCAGGCGGCCCTGGAGATGGAGTCTTTGAAGATATAATCAGTTACGTTAAACGGAGATCACACTGGCTTAGTGAGGGCTCTACTATCCCAATGACTCGTGTCCTTGTAAGAAGAGTGAACAGACACAGACACATAGGGGAGAAGACAGCTATGTGAGGAGGGAAGCTGCGAGCCAAGAAACACCAGAGCTGCCAGCAACCACAATTTAGAAAAGGCAAGGAAGCGTTCTCCGTTAGAGCCTTTGGAGGGAGCATGTTCCTATTGGCGCCTTGACTGAGGACTTCTGGCTTCCAGAACTGTGAGAGAATATACTTCTGTTGCTTTCAGGTGCCCAGTTTGCAGTACTTTGTTACGGCAGCCCTAGGAAACTGATACTGAGATCCTCTCAGATTGCCCTCCATGAGCTTCCTGCATTGCCCAACATACCCCCGGAGCTCAGGGCCACGGACCCAGAGGGCCTGTCACTACACGCCCCTCTGCCCACTTCTAGATCCTTCTAGACTATGACCCTGTGAGGGCAGGGGCTGTGACTTGCTCATCTCAGCAACCCCTATGCCAGGCACAGTGCCTGGCACACAGGCTCACAGATTAACTCGGCCATTGGAGGGCCAGGCTAATGCTCCGTCTGAGTTCTGTTGCCTCCATCGTACACTGGGGCTTGCTGGGGGCTCCCTGGCTCTGCTCCCCTTACCTCCGCTTGGCCTTCCCTCCAGCTGGTTCCTTTCTCCAGGGGAGCATGGGGCTCATTCAGCTAGATTTTGTTTCAGGACCATTTCCATCTTCTTCTGCTCTAACCCCTTGGTGTAGTACCAACAACCTCCCCCCCAACACACATTTGTCTTTCCAATTCCTTCTGAACCACTTTCTCTAGAATATTCTCCTGGGCTATGTATCAGGCCTCAGGTATTCAAATGAGAAGCCTGGCAGTTGGTCATGGGTCATGGCTGGGAACCCACCCAGGAGGACATCCTTAAGGGACTCTACCTGTTTCTCAATCCATCTGTAGTTCTTAATCCACCTGTCATTTTAAGCTCACCTGAGTAGTTGTCTCATTCTGTTGCTTTCATCTCTACCATCAGACTGTTAGCATTAGAACTTCATGTACTCCAAGTGTCCAAGAATACACCCCACATCCTGTAGACATAGCTAATTCATGGTCATTGACTTCCTGCTCTAGAAGGAAGGTCAGAGCAGTCTACAAAAACACACAAGGCCTGATTCTAGCCTAAGGAAATGAGCCTAAATATGCAAGAAGCTTTAGGTGCAAGACTCTCAACTCTTCATTACTTGTAATAAGGACAACAATAAATAACCCATGTCCAACATAATTAATTAAGATATGGCAGCAGTCCACTCAATGAAATTTTATGAAAAATATATGAATGAAGTGTTCGTAGTGACAGGAAGAAATGCTTGCGTTTAAAGTTACACGGTAAAGCAGGAATCTGAATTTTATCTATGATAGGATAAATTAAAACTATGTATATGAGCTATTCATGGGGAAGAGGCTAGAAAACTATCAATGTACTAAGAGAGGTTTTTCTTGGTGGTGAATTGTTGGTGGTGTTTTTTTTTTTCTCTCTCTTTTTAAAAATATTTCCCATAGTTGCTATAACGGCATGCATTACTTTTGTAATGGAGAAAAAAAGCAACTAGGAAGTTTATTTTAAAAGACTACTTTAGGACTGGCCTGGACTCTGTCAGCATGCGGAGTTGGAGATGTCTGTTTGCTGGCTGTCCAGGCTGAGCGGACAGTCCGCCATCATTCAGTCGCTGTAATGACAACATGTACCGAGGGCTGCCTGTGAACCCGGTGTACACTAGGGGCAGGGATTCTGGCTGGGGGGCCAGGAACGTGCGAGAACAACAGGATAAACATGGGAGGCAGGACAGCAAAGCAGAATGAGCATGGAGACATGGGACCAAGGCCCATATCTGCCACTCACTGACTCTGTGAACTCGGACTCTCCCTTCTCTCTGGGCCTGCACCTGTTCCCTGGTAGAACAGGGAGTGTGACTACATGATCGCCAAGTTCTCTTCCAGTTCCAAAGCTATGTTGAGTTCTCTTTCTCTTTGAGAATTTAGAAAGGGAAACCTAACTGTAGGACCCAGAGAGCAAATCTGGGCCCCTGGAGGCTGGGCATTTGACTTAGCCCTGAGGCTAACTTCCTGGCCTTTGTTTTTCTTCTCTTTAAATTTGAGTGAGTGGGTAAATATAGATTTCTGGCCTCAAGTCAGTAATTCCCCTCTGGCTCTGCGTGCACACTCAGGATGGCTCCTCCTTTGCAGGGACCCCAGGCAGGAAGATGCCGCTTAGGTAGACATTACGCCCCCCCTCTGTCTCAGAAGGCAAATGAGAAGGGAAATGAGCTAATTGGCATGAAAAGACATGGGCTGAGAAACCCAATCTTGGGAGCATGACGGGGACCTTTATGGGGCCCAAACCCCAGGACCCCTGCTTTCTTTCTTTCTTTTTTGAATTAATTATTATTTTTTTTAATAGGGAGAGAGAGACAGCGAGAGAGGGAACACAAGCAGGGGGAGAGGGAGAAGCAGGCTTCCTGTGGAGCAGGGAGCCTGATGCGGGGCTCGATCCCAGGACCCTGAGATCGTGACCTGAGCCGAAGGCAGATGCTTAACTGACTGAGCCACCCAGGCGCCCCAGGACCCCTGCTTTCAAGGGGGTCTGGGAACCAAAGCCTGGGGAGCAGAGCTTCACCTCAGTGACCTCCCCCGGTAGTGACCCGACACCTGTCAGAGGAGTCCCTCAGGCGGGGTGGAAAGGGCCAAGACTTGGCCCCACTGCCTTGCTCAGAAGAGCATGAGGTGGGCTTCAAAGCTGGGGTGCCCGGTGAAGGGGTAGCAGCTGGAGCCTGTCAACTTGCCTTGCCGAGGGCAGCTAGGACAGCTGTCCTTCCTGAAAGGCAAGTTTCCATGTCTGCCTGGGGGACTTAACAAGCCGTTCAGCATAGAGTAAGCCCTGAGCCCGTGTTCGATCCCTTTTTTTGCTCTGGAGGCAGGCGGACCTAGGCCGGAGCTACAGCTTTGTGGCTTCCCGTGTGCTCTGGGCCAGGGGCGATCAGGGCAACGAGCATTCTCCAGTTTCCCCCAATCGCCCAACCCGGGACCGTGACTCAGTGATGACGGGAGGACGCGTGCCTCTTCCTGAACCTGGGTTCCCTTCCACGTGAGATGGGGTGAATGCACCTCACAGGGTTATGGGGTCATACATGGGGCCTGGCACTCTAGTTGCAAGCCTTTTTTTCAGGACTTCATAAATCAGATTTAATGAACGTCTGACTTCCTGCCCCATCTCAGCCTAGACATAGTGAGTCTGATCAGAAGGAACTTTATTAGCGCCATGAGGGTCTATTAGGGTATATATTATAAAGGTGTAAGCGATTTTAGCACCCCCCCCGAAAAGAAACCCCTAGGACCTCCCACTCTGATTTAGCTTCGAAGAGAAATCTCCCTTTAGGATCTTGACTTCACTGCCCAGAACCCAAGCCAAGGCTGTATCTTCTTTCTTCCATGTGAAGATCTTATCCTTGCTCCAATTTACGTATACCCCAAATCCAGACTGAGTTCTCTAGGTGGCCCCATAAAATATCAGCTTAAAATTGGTTTCAGTGGCTTGCCTGGGTGGCTCAGTTGGTTAAGCGTCTGCCTTTGGCTCAGGTCATGGTCCCAGAGTTCGGGGGTTGAGACCCCTGCAACAGGGTCCTTGCTCAGCAGGGAGTCTGTTTCTCCCTCTGCCTCTCCCCCTGGCTTGTGCTCTCTCTCTCTCAAATAAATAAATAAATTCTTAAAAAATAAATAAAGTAAGTTTCAGGTTCCTGCCAGTGAGTAAACCCTGTGGTCTGCAGCCTAGGAGGTCTCCACCAGACAGGACGGAGAGAATCCATTCCTTGCCTCCCCTCTTACCCACCCCTCTGTATCCCCATCAGATGCCTTGGGAGAGGAGAAGGAAAGACAGACAGAGGCATTTGTTGCAGAGACAGAAGCATTCCAGCTCCGGAAAAAGGGCAAGTTGAGAAGGAGCCAGGAGAAAAGGGAAACCAGGAGGAGAACTGGAGGTAGTCAGGGAAAAAAATGAATGAGATGTGCACACGCTAATGTCTGAAACCCTACAGGGACACAGCAAAGGCCCAGGCATGCAGAGGGGTCTGGAAATTCTCTTCCAAATTCCTCCTTGTCCCCCAGCTACCCTTATTTGTCTCTACCTTTAGGGATGATGTTAGGATGGACTGAAGAGCCAAGTGCCTTTTCCAGGTGTCTTAACATTTCTAAAACACTTTAATATATACGAGCTCATAACCTTTGGGGTGGGTGTACTCGACAAAGATTCTTGGCTTGATTAGATCTTAAGCTCCTGAACCTTCTAGGCCCATCTATGTACTTCCTTGTAAAATCCAGTTTTAGCAAGAACCCTGTTGATTCAGTTCAACAAGAGTGCTCCATCCTCAATATCCGATCCCTTCAATGTCTGATCTAGTTCCTCACCCCCCACCGCCCCCCAGGTGATGTCTGATCACCTGGCCTGTCTTCAGCAAGAGCCCAGTTAGGTTGGTTTAGCCAGAATCCCTCTTACCCCTGATGTTTTCTCTTCATGGTTTTCCATCCACTGACCCCCTTCTGTGCCCTGCTCCTTGGCTGTAAGTTCCCACTTATCCACACTGTATTTGGAGTTGAGCCTGGTTCTACCATGAGGTCCTTTCCTCTGCTGCAAGAGTCCTGAATAAAATCTGCTTTTACTGCTTTAACTACTGTTCAGTTCTGTTTTTTCTTTGACATATAACCTCTGTTTCATAGATGAGGAAAACAAGGTTCAAGAGGCTGTGACTTACCTTGGGCAGCAGAGCTGGGCTTCAAAACCAGGCGTCCTAATGCACAGTGGAACCTCAGCCACCACAGTGGCCTCCAAAGAACATTCTGTGCCTCTGGTTTCCCCTGCATTGGAAAGTGGGAGGTTTTCTGTGAGGTCAGGTCAGCGCTACGTCCAACTCTTACTTTGGTCTAAACTGTAATGCTTTTTCCAACTCTGTAGATGGACAGTGTAGTCCAGACAGTGTCACCAAACAAAACACATGACAAGTTAATGGGAAAACTCATGAGCAAGACCTGACACAGAAAAGTGATGAGGAAGGCCAAGCTGGGTCTTGCTGTCTGCATAAATTCTCTTCAGTGATATCCTCCTATTTTGTCTAGGTACTCTGCCTGAAATCCCCCTTTACCTTTATGAGTTTTCTGCCCTCAGGAGAGAATGAGATCAACTCATCCATACAGAGGTAGAAGGACTGAGGGGGACACCCAGGCTACTTTTCTGCAGTATCCGCATTATAACTGGAAGGTCTGGCCTTGTGCTCTGGCTGTAATTGGATTTCTAGCTTTGGCAGACAAGAAGCCAATGGGGTGGTGGAGCCTTCATGGTCCTGAGGTGGCATCATGGTGTCAGCCATTTACTCCTCTTTGGATGTGGCTCGCTCTGCCTGGGGAATGTGGAAATGCTCATTTCTTGTCCTGGCCTGTGCAGTGTCTGCAACACTGAGTTCCCTGTTTTGGGACCCAGCACTCCACAGATCCCCACACTCACGGAATCAGGTGCCAAGGAACCAGAAGCCCAGGTTCATGCTGTGGCAAGGCTGGGGGGAAGAGCTCCACTGTTTGCCTTTGTGGAGCTGCACCAACTATCTTCCCTTCGGAACTGGGCTCTGCACACCCTGTCTGGGCTTCCTGCCCTTCTTGGTATGGGCAAGTCCCAATAAGTAAAAATGGCATGACCTGAGTCCTAAGATCTCTAGGAGAAGCCCGCAGTTTTTTGTGGGGTCATGATGACTTCTCCCCAGGTTCTACCCTCAACCCTACTACCCATCCAAGATCCCTGAAGCCACTTTCCCAGGTTGCCTTGGTCTCTCTGGACCTTGACTCTGTGCTCCCTCCTCTGGAAAGAAGAAACCCACCATTTGGTGAGAGTCTGTCATGTACTTGGTGGTGAGCAGACATTCTGAGCCCAACACCCCTTTCCAAAATTTGCACACAGGGTCCTTCCTTCTTTCCTTCCTTCATCCCTCCCTCCCTCCCTCTTTCCCTCCTTTCTTTCTTCCTTTCTCTTTCTTTCCTTCTCTTTCTTTCTTTCTTTCTTTCTTTAGATTTTATATATTTATTTATTTGAGAGAGAGAAAGAGAACATGTGTGGGGGATCAGAGAGGGAGGGAGAGATAGAGGGAAAGAATCTTAAGAAGTCTCTGTGCTGAGCACAGGGCTCAAAGTGGGGCTTGATGTGGGATTCGATCTCACAACCCTGAGATCATGACCTGAGCTAAAATCAAGAGTCAAAAGCTTAACTGTCAGAGGAACCCAGGCCCCCTGCATACGGGGTATTTCTGATTCCTACCTCTCACCCCACCGTTCCCCCAACTCCCCGTGTTTCTTTGGGTCTTCTCAAATCTCACTCTTCTCTCATTCTTGCAGCCCCAAACTCATTCCCTCTTGGCCCCTTTGTTCTCCATTCTCCCCTCCCCTTTCTTCTGAAACCGTCCAGCTGCCTCCCACTGGGGCAGTCCAGAGCTCTGGCAGGACAGATTAGCCGAAGATTCGAGGCAGGAGGGTGTCCCACTCATTCCCAGTGTGCCCTGGTTGCTAGCCCCCCATGTCCCCCTTCCATCCCTCCCCCTAACTGGCTCAGGCTGACCAGGGCAGAGCAATAGGTGGATCGGTGTTTTCTTTTTTTCCTGGTGGGGGAAAGAGGTGGAGATTGAGGAAAGAAAAGACGGGGCAAGGATGATTGGCATGGGGCCCCGCCTTCTTTTGTCCTACTCCTTAGGTACTCTGGCCCCTCAGGGAAATACACCTGTTTCAGGCCAGCAGCCGGTGGAGACAAGTTCACCTCTACTCCTCACACTGCTTCTTCTGTGCTGAGGAGCTTCCCTGAGGGAGCCTGAGGGACTCTTTCCAGAGCCATGAGGGGGACCCAGTGGAGAAGGGTCCCCTGGGTGTTCCTGAGCTGCTTATGTTCCTGCCTCCTTTGGCCAATGGTCCTGGGTAAGTGATGTACCTGGGGCAGCATTCTGGGGCACGGAAAGGCCTACTTCAGGGAGCTGGGGCTGTCATGGAGGGAGGGTGAGAGAGGTGGGGGGAAGGAGAAAGGGGAGGAGGATGAGAGAGGGAGATAGAGGGAGGGAGGGAGAGGGACGAAAGAGAAGGGATGGCACAAGATGGGGGAGACGATGGAGAACACTAGAGAGAGAACAGAGGAGACAGAGAGTGCAAAGCAGAGAGGTGTGTAGGGGACAGGAGAGGCCTGGTTTGGGGAAACCCATGGTGGGGGGAAACAGGGCTTTATTTTGTGGGGAGAAAGAGACAGTAGATGGAACTGTAGAGAGAGGGAGAGCGAGTTGAGGAGAGAGGCTGACGGAGAAAACAGAAAAGCTGGGTGACAGGCCTGAGGGAAAACTGACATAAAGATGGAGAGTCAGAAGAAAAGATAGGTGAGAAACAGATGAATCAAAGTGAGTGAGAGAGAGCAAGTGAGAGAGAGAGAGAGAAAGAGAGAGAGAGAATGGGGGAAGAAGGAAAACCAGAGGAGACACGCAGACCTGAAAGGAAGGGGCTGAGGAAGAGGGCATGCAGACAGGCTTAGAAACAGGTGGGGACCAGAGGGCAGCTGAGGTGCCAGGTTGTTGGCTTCTTGCCTCTGACCTGGGGTTGAAAAGCCTCCTCCTGGTCTCAGGCCCTTCGGGAGGGCCTCACAGGCCTGCTGTTGACCTTGGCCGCCTCCACACACCCCCACTTCCCTTCCCTGAATGGAGCCAGTGGGGGCGGAAGCAAGGCCTGTTGGAGAAGTCCGCCCTGTATCTCACAGTCCTCCCCCTTCCAAGCTGCCCCTCTCTGGCTCCGGGACCGGGTTTCATTCTATGTTTCTGGGTGTCTGTGTCTTCCGAGAGGCTCTGGGGACCAGGAGAGGATGAGAGGTCAGAAGCCCAAACCAAAGGAATAATCACAGCTCTTTCCCCTCCTTGACAGGCCTGGGGAAGCTTTTAGGCAAGGGATCATTTCTTGGGAGTGGGTCAGAAGGAATATACTCTCTTCCAGGTAGTAAGAGATCCAGAACTGGTGAAGTGGAATGTTCTGCCTTCCTTGAAATGTGTTAAGGGCTTGGCTAAGGGCAAGTGAAACACTACCATCTCCCCAACTGTCTAACCCTCCCACCGCACACACACCCCTTCCTCCCCACCCAACCTATCCAACACATGGTAAGGAAACAGAGGCCAGAAGGAGCCTTCAGAGCCTCTGGCGGCCAGCCACTTAGGAGCAAAAGAGAGGAATGTGGAAGAAGGAGTGTCTGTGGGAGTCATGACTATAGGCAGTGGGGAGGAGGTGGCTTGGATTTAGGGGCCCTGTAGCCCAGACTTGACTTTGGTACTAACCAATCTGGTAGCCATGTCCAGGTCCTCTTGTCTTCTCTTTCTTTCCAGGCCTTGCTTGTTTCCCCTATATAAGATGTGGGGTGGTGAGTGGCATGACCTCTGGTTTCCCAAGTTCTTAAGTTTTGATAGTCTGTAATATAAAGTCAACAGAAAAAGTGTTCAATACCAACTCTGTCCTTAGCCCTGCCTTAGGGTCCTCTCACTCGGGAGGAGTCAGGGAGTTTGTGGAGAAGAGCCCAGAGGGCAAGAACTGGGGTGGGGGTGGGCAGGAAAAGACATGGGGAGCCACGGGGTATGAGCAAGAAAAGGAGGAAAGGACCATCAAAGTGAGGGTCTGGAAGAAATACAGGGATGTCCTGGAGTGCTGGGGCCTGTGCACTATTGAGGGGACAAGATGGAGCCCAGCCTGGAAAGGACGTGGGTGTGGGGTGGGAAGTGCGACCCCAAGCATCTGACTGAGCATTTGGAGGACATGGAGGGAAAGAGTCTCCACAGGACAGGTAGTTAGCCCCCGACATGTGCCCCAGTGAGCTTCTGAGCAAGCAGAAACTGGTCAGTCCCACTCCCTTGGATCGCTGAGGGTGACCCATCTGACAGCATTTAGGGCCTGTTCCCACACTTGCTGCCGGCACCCTCACCTAGGCTGAGCCCCTGTGCCCAGCTGGAGGGAAAGCTCTGGCGTTTCTGTGAAGATGCTGCAGTGGTACGGGCTTTCTTAAGGAAAGGCTCTGGCCGTCAAAAGTCAAAGGGGAAAAGGAAAGTGGACAGAGGGAGGCTGGACGGAAACCCAATGGAAGTAAGAAGTGACCAGTGGCTCCCGGCAAGAATGACTCAGAAAGAAGCCTGGCACCCCTGATTCCACGCCCCATGGCAAGGAAACTGGGTCAGAATTAAACCCAGTCTCCAATCCTATCAGTGTTCTGGTAACTGTGGGGCCACCGCTCTGCCCAGGGCTACCACTGGGAGCTTACAGGCTGCCCCAAGTGCAGGCTAGAGGAGACCGCGTCACAGAGGGCCCCAGAAGAGAGCTGGGTCTCCTGCTGTCTCTCTCTCAGAGGACCTTCAGTCTGTCTGGGAGAGGCCTACCCAACTCGCCACCAAGGCCACAGGACATCTACTGCCCACCCCCACTTTCCCATCCCAGGAGACTGTCGCTGCACTTGGGGACACCCAAAAGGAGAGAGGCCTTGAAAAAGAGGTCCTAATAAGAAAATAGATCAAATTTAGGCTGGTGCCTCAGCCAAATGTACAGCAAAGAGCAGAAACTTCAAGTCAGGAAAACTTGACTGAGCGATGCCACTTATCCAGCCCAGGGGATATGAGAAGAGTCCCTTTAGCTTGGTGTATTTATTGGCAGAGTGAGTGAGATGTCAAGCGACTATTTAGTAGGGTTGTGGTGAGGATAAAACAAGGTCGTCTCTGGTATAAAGTAGAAGAGCCATAAAATCTTGTTTGAGAGCAGGGAGTGCTCCCTTTTAGAGCTGGGGAGACTGGGGGTGAGGAGGGTGAAGCTGGGAATGGAATGGACATCTGTGTTGGCCCAGACATAGTCATTCATGCAAGTGTTCTCGAACCTCCGACAGGCCACCCTTGTCCTTCCTGTGGGCTTGCAAGGGCTGGCTTGGCTCATTTAGAATGTGGCTTCTGGCCTGAGCTGCCCATGAAGGCCGGCTCTGCCATTGGGCGACTCCTCGCTAGAGCTGAGCCCACGTCTTCTCGGTGCCTTGCCCAACGATCTCCTTCCCCCACCTCCTTGACTTCTGGGCTCAACTCTGGAGCCCAGAGTCAGCTGAGGCTGCCCTGGAAGTGTCTGATGGGAGAGTGATTTATGTCTTCATGACCAGGAGAGGCCAAGAAGTATGTGCTCCAACAAATGGTTTTGCTGTCTACCCCCCTGGTTTCACGGCACCCCAAAATGCTGGCACCCCTAAATGCTTCAGATAGGTACCTCCTGCTGCTCTTGCAGCCACTTCTTCGAAGGCCAAGACTGAAGACTTTTTAGGTGTCTCTCCTCCTTCTTCCAAACGTTCTCCGAGAACGCTCGTCTTTCCTTCCACTGGGCTGACTTCATGGCAAGCAGACCCTTGGTCGTCACCATATGCCTGTTCCCCAGCACAGCGCTGAGGGGTGGAGCTAAAATGAACTCAACTTGTGCCCCAGGGAGCTTCTGGCACTTTGTAGAGGTCCACATGCTCAGCATCTTCCTTGAGACCCTGAGGAGGGCTCAGGAACTGGGTGTGTGTGCTTGTGCCCAAGGCCTCTACCATCATGGTGCTGCTCTAATGGAGGGTGCTGGCTTCTGCTGCAGGCAGCTCGGTGCACCTTTTTAAGGTCTGCATAGGCATCTACTTTCTATGTAAATGTCCCCAACTACAATAGAAACTTGAGTCCCCAAAGCCCTGTTGGCAGTGGGCTTTGGGGACTTCAGGGTAGGAAAGAGCTTGGAGTTCTTCATTCACTTGTTGAACATCCACTCATGCTAAGCCCTCTAGATACAAACGTGAATAAGTCAGGTGTGGTTCCTGCCTCCCAAGTTTTTAAAGGTCACATAGCCAGTATGTAGGGCAGCTGGGACTAAAATCCAAATTTCCTGACTCCTCACTTCCTGGGTTTGCACTGCACAACAAAACATTTTACAAAGAAATCTCCAGACCAGACCAGCCCATCAACGAGGACGAACTGAAGCACTCACAACCCCTGTTGAGATATTCATTCATTTGTTCGTTCACTCATCTGTTCATATATGTGTTAATTAGACAACTATTTAAGGAGTGCCCAACATTGTTCCAGGGCAGAACTGTGTGTACACCATGAGAGATGGAACAGACAGGGCCCAGCCTCCTGGAGCGAAGGTCTAGTATGCAGAAAGAAAGAACATAATTACAGAAAAATTTCCAACTACAAATGTGGTATTATGTTGAACAAGTGCTCTGATGAGAGCAAAATAAGGAGACTTCATTTAGATTAGTAAGTCCAGGAAGGCCTCTCTGACCAAGGGCTGCCCTCTGAGCTGAGACGAGAAGACAGAATAGTAAGGCAGAGGAGGCAGTGGGGGAAGGAGCACAAGTCAGGCAGGAGAAGACGTGCAGAGGCAGGAAAGAACTTGACTAGGAAGGACTTGAAAGAGGTAGGCTCAGTCTAGGTCACACAGAGCCTGGTAAGCCGTGGAATGGATTACAGGTTTTAAGGAACTAGAAGGGGTAGACAGTGAGGGGTTTCAGGTAGAGGAGTGACATAGTCAGATTTGAACTTTGGAGTGATTCCTGGATACAGTAGAGGAAAATGGATTGGAAGTGGCCAAGGGTGAAATGGGAGACCAGTTAGCTGCTGATTACCCAGGCAGAAGGCACTATGGTTGGCCCGATGGTAGCCGAGGAGATCAGGGAAGGGAATGGACAAGTGAAAACAGCAGCAGGTCACAAGGACTGCTGCCTTCACCGGGATCCCAGACCTTTGTAATGACCAAGATAACAGGCAGCACAAAGTGCCATTTATTGAACTTAGGTGCTGAGCTAAGCATTTCTTTTTTTCTTCTTCTTCTTAAAGATTTTATTTATTTATTTGACAGAGAGAGACAAAGTAAGAGAGGGAACACAAGCAGGGGGAGTAGGAGAGGGAGAAGCAGGCTCCCCGCTGAGCAGGAAGCCCGATGTGGGGCTCGATCCCAGGACCCCAGGATCTGACCCGAGCCAGAGGCAGACGCTTAATGACTGAGCCACCCAGGCGCCCCTGAGCTAAGCATTTCACATGCAGCACACACATTGATATTACTGTTATCTACCATCATCCCACTCTTATAAATAAGGACCTCAAGCCTCAGAGAGCTCAAGTAACTTGTCCAAGTCACACAGTGCATGTTGGTCAGTTTGACTCTAGAACCCATGCTTTTAGCCACACTGTGGCCTTGTCAGATTCTGCTCTTCATTATCCCTGTTGGGCACAGAAAGGACCTAGTTTGGGGGGGGGGGTTGAGGAATCACAGCTAAAACAACCAAGCAACCACTAAATCACAGTAGTCACTACAGTCTTGCTTTCTCGCTTCATAGCCTTCTTCCCTGAGTCAGAGACCAGCTGACCGTGTGTTGAGGGAACTGAGGTATTGAAAAAGCCACTGGCATCATTATAGCTTCTTTAAGCATCTCCTTTCTTTTCCTCATTAGTAAACGGAGCCACCTCCTTTGAGCGGATCTCAAACATTTAGGTCAGTCACACTGTGGAAAAAAATTTAGAATCTGCCCTTCGCAGTTGGCTCCAAGGCAAGAATTTTATCTTTCTTTTCCAACTATATCCACTAAAGTCACACTACAAACAACACCCATTCACTAGGTGTTTCTTCACCTTGGATGCCATCACAGGTCATTTGATCAAACTTTTGTCGGCATCTGGGGAGCAGCACCACGTTTACCCTGGTGAAAACCCCCGAAGCTCCAGAACCTAGCCAAGAAGTGTCAAAATCTAGCTTCCACCACATGTTCACAAGCACAGCTCCAACTGTCTTTCCCCCATCCCTTCTTCTCTTCAATCTCCAGCCTCCACCATTTTTGGTGGTTTTGGAGCTCATCGCTCTCTGGCTCCCATCTGAGGCAGACACACCCTCCTAGCCTCAGTTTGCCCTTCAGGGTTTGGCTACCTTCTGCTGCAGTGGTGGTCATACTTCCCAGCCATAGTGTTGGCCTCCTCCTGGCCCCGAGGCCACTGCAACAGTGACAGGAGAAACAGGTGCAACCTCGCACTCTCTCCAAACCTCAGCTGAAGGAACCAAAGACCAGGGGATGGGGCCACATGAATTTATTTATTCAACAGATATCCAGGAAGTGATCCCTGTATGGCAGCCACCATTCTAGGTGCTGAAGATATCACAAGATCAGTAATTCCAAGGACATTCTGAATTAGCAACTTTCCTTGCCTTGAATTCTAAGAACAATGGAGGAAAAATACCCTATGTACACAAAACTAGTCACAGTTCCTGTTTCCTCTAAGATGAAAGTAGAAACACAAACCATAGCTACCTCGTCCATTGTCACCTGTCACAGTCCCTACAACTATAGCTCCAACAGCCATTGTAGCTATCATCTCACACCAACATAAGGTCCCTCAGGGGGATTTCTGGGAACCCTCCAGCTCCCCAAACCCAGACCACAGAGGGGCAGAAGCCTGAAATCACCCATAGTCCAGGAATGGCTCAGAAATCTCATTCTTGGGTCAAGAAACAGTCTTCAGTCCTGAGAAGCACTGACCCAGCTGTGTGTGAACAACAGTTTCCATGACCTAGTTCTTCTTCTGTAAGAGGGGCTGAGGTAACAACCAAAGCCCAGTTACCAACCATGACGGTGAGAGCTGTGCCAATTCTGAGGCTGACACACACAGAGATGGCCCTTGTCTCCCAAATAGGGAGGCGAGACAGGTAATTGTGCCTCCCTCTGCCAAACTATAAATTTCAGGGCACCTGCTGCCCATCCATGAGTCCAGTTTCGCTTCATGACTATCCTCACAGCTGGGGGTTCCTTAGCTCTATACTGCCCCAGGCACAGTCTGGCAAAGAGCCCCACCAATCAGGAAATAGCAGCAGAAAAGTGAAACTTTGTACATGATATGGCTCATGGGTTCCTCACCTCCAATTCCAGGAATAACTCAAGACAAACAGACCAGGCACTAAGAATAAACCTCTGCCCACAATGCACACACGTAAGACGTAGGCTTTGTTTCTCTTCAAGGAGTGATTCACCACACTGTGGGAATGTTATCTTCCACCAGCATCACCACTGCAGCCACTGCCCCTTCAGCGGAGTCAACAACACACCCATCATCACCTTCTCATACCTGTGGTCACCAGAGGGCTGCAAATGAGAAACAATGCCTATCAACACCATTAACCTCTGCCATCCCTGTAGCCCCGAGAGGACTCAAACAAGTGTTAGATACTTCCTACCAGATACAGTTTAATAACTGCCTTGCTGAGTGCTCTCTCACTATAGTGGTAGCCAAGAAACCCGTGGAGGGTTCCAGGACTCTGAGGGAGGAATGCCTCAGTGCCAGACCTGGTGCCCTCACTGGCTCTTGATTGAGGCTCCTCCTCTGAAAAATCTTTTAAACTACCCATTTTAGACAATATCACACTTGTGTCTTCTGACAGTTTTGTCACCCCAAGGGGTCAACAACCATTGTAACTCACTGACATCATCACAGAAAAGGAAACACCAGGAAAATTGGCATAAGTAGCCTGGTGTCACATCATTTGCCCCTGAAAATGTGCTGAATTGCCCCCAGGGCTCAGAACACTGCTTGTGGCAGACTAAGAACTCAGGGAAGGTCAGTCACGTTTTCTCCATATTTTATTTCAGCTCTCCTGAGGAAGAGTTAGAAGAGCCCAAACTGTGGAGAGGCCATGCCCTCAGTGACAGTCCCACAGCTGAACAATAGCTCACAATTTCCAAGCCTTGACTCTTACCTGTGAGCCCCCACCCTATCACTTACAAGGCATGAAATGTTGGGCAAGTCAGTCGGCCTCTCCAAATCTCAGTTTCCTCATCTGTGAAATGGGGGTACTATTAACTAAAAGAAGCTATAAAGCCCTATACAAATACACAGTATCAACATTTTTATTGTTTATAGAGTAAAAATGTACCTAGTGAGAGAAGCACAAAATAAATCCCTATTCCCAACTGTATGGACCAATTAACCACAAGTCAGCTGACATTCAAGAACTCAAAGAGGAGACGATGTCTGCAACAGAAACATCTTGGTAATGGGCATTCCTTATAGAAACCACTCTGCAGTACAGACAGACCTATGGACAAGACTATTGAATACTCTTCTCAACCACAGGCTCGGCCAGAACCAAATAGCCTCACTCTAAGGACACATGCTACAGGACTCTGATTTCCTTATCACAGTTGTGAGAGGATGACAGGAACAATTCCAGTCACCAGTCTCTGTGGCCCTGATAATACAACTAGACCCATGCCCTCAGGATCCAAGCAACTGCCTTCTATAGAGGGCAATACAGGCATTCTCTCAAAGATCCCTGCTAAGGAGGTGATGAGATACTCCCTTCGTGGTTCCCATAGCTGAAGATCAAGCCAGCAGTGGGTCAAGGCAGAGAGTAGAGCAACCAGGAGGAGCAGTTAGAGGCTGTTGCATTGTTCAGAGTAATGAGGTTAACAGAACAAAGTGAACAAGAGACCATGATGGGAGCAATAATTAGGAGGAATAATAATTGGTGCCAAATTGTGATGTTGGGGACAAGGAAGAAGAAGGAATCAAAGATGACTCAGAGAGTTTCTGTCCTGAGTACCTGGGGGACTAATATTACAATTACATAGGAAGATAGAAGAAACAGTCTGAGGAGAAGTTTGACTTGGACATGTTGCATTTGACAGGCCAGCCAGGAAATCACTGGAAAGGTGTGAGTCTGGAAAAATGGGTATGAAGAATTATAGATTTGTAAGGTGTGAAAGTAGATGTAGTCTAGCCAGAAAGAAAGTGTAGGAAGAAAGGGGAAGGCGGGAGATGACACCCAGAAGACTGACTTCATCTGGAAGCTGAGAAGAGAAGAGAAATGGCCCAGGGAACAGAAAGAATGGGGAGAGCATTGGATGAGCAGAATCATTCCATTTGAGGAGGGCAATGCTGTGCAGATATTAAGGGGACACTGGCTGAGGAAAATCTTGATGTGGATGCTCAGTAAATACTTGTTGACCAGATGAATGGATGTTGGTGCTGGGTTTCACAAAGACTAACAGGGACTGAAGAAAATTGGTTTTGGTTATGAGGAAGGAGCATTTTGGGGTAACTTTTCAGAAAAGTGTTTTTGGTGAGGTGACTGGGGTGGAGGGCAGAGTTTAAGGAGTAGATAGATGGTAAAAAAGAGGTGGAGAGTATAGACCTGACTTTCAGGATGCTCGTGGGTGAAACAAAAGATAAGGGCTAAGGAGGACACAAGATGGATGAAAGACTTATTTTAGGTCAAGAGAAACTTAAACGCTTTTGCCAGCAGAAGAGAAGGAGACTCTCAGACTGAGAGAGGTGATGGGCTAAGCCACTTGAGGAGGGAGGAGGGGAGCAGACAGGGCACCTGGTGTGTCTGTGTGTGTTTCTCTGTGTGTAGCCTTTTGGCAGAGATTCATCCCATTTTGGGGGGCCAGGATGAGGGACCAGTCGAAGGCAGAGACGTTTCCGGGTAGAGAGAGTTCTGGTACGTAGGAGATCAAGTTAGATGGTCTTTTCTGTGAAGTAGAAGATAGACTGTCATAGAGAAAGGAGGGAGAGGACAGGAGAGGAAAAATCTGTTTCTCTCAAATATCAACTCTTCACACTCAAATCCCTAGCTCTGAGCTCTGCAAATACATTATGTATCTGGCCAGGTGGAGAACGACAGACTTCAGTTGTCTAACCATCTGATAGGAGCTGAAGAGTGGGTCTTGCATGCTGGTAAAAGACAAGGTCTGTTCATTCCAGCAAAACTTGAGCACCAAGAATAAGGCTGAGAATATTCTTGAGAATCAAGCTTGAGCAAGTCCCCAGATTTCAGTGCCTTACAAATTCAGTAGGGTGGTTTTAGCTTACAAAAAAATATTCTTTTTTTTTAAAAGATTTTATTTATTTATTTGACAGAGAGAGAGAGAACACAAGCAGAGGGAAAAAGAGAGGGAAAAGCAGGCTCCCTGCTGAGTGGGGAGCCCAATGTGGGGTTTGATCCCAGATCCTGGAATCATGACCTGAGCTGAAGGCAGACGCTTAACCTCCTGAGCCACCCAGGCACCCCCTTACAAAAAAAATCGTAAAAACAGGTACTACTATTTTATTTTAAGGTCAGTGTTCCTTAAAATGTGGTTCAAAGATCACGGGTATCAAAATCACCCTGCACATGAGTGAAAGGCAGATTCCTTGACCCCACCCCATGTAGGGAATCAGACTCCGCTGGCAGACATCAGAATCCACTTCTACAAATTACCCCAGGGATTTGGATGCACCCTCTCTTCTGAGAACCACCTTCTTACCAAGAAGAGCTCCTCTATGGCTCTCTCCCCTACCAGGATTCCTTGTGGAGGAATAACCCACTCGAGGTTAGCAAACTGTTTTCCTAAATTGCTGACTAATCTGTGGAAGGAGTGGCTTAAGATTTATTGTTTAAATGGTGGTGAAAGACAGATACGGTAGTGTAGTTTTGATGTAACTAATGCTAATCTCTTCCTCCTAACGACAAGCCCAACAGATTTAGAGACTTGTTAAGGCTGCACCTTCTCCATTTTATTCCTTATGTTCCACAAGTAAGTGAAACCATATGATAATTCACTTTCTCTGCTCTAGGGGAAGGAAAGAAAAAGTGAATTGGGGTAAACTGGAAGGGGAGATGAACCATGAGAGACTGTGGACTCTGAGAAACAAGCTGAGGGTTATGGGGGGGAGGGGGGAGCCTGGTGGTGGGTATTAAGGAGGACACGTATTGCATGGAGCACTGGGTGTGGTGCATAAACAATGAATTTTGGATCACTGGAAAAAAAAAAAAGGCTGCACCTTCTCCCTTACAGGAGAAAACAGGGTTATCAACCTGAAGGGGTTCACTTGCTTTCCTATTCACTGGAGTGGCAGATTCTAGTCAACTCAGCCCAGGACAGGCAAGTCTTTTAAACAAGGGTTCAAAAGGAGGACACAGCCCTGTTAGACAAGATTTAAAATTGGTACTACCAAGTACAAATGTTTTCCAAAGGGAGAGAAGAGGGGTGCCTGAGTGGCTCAGTTGGTTACTGCCTGCCTTTGGCTCAGGTCATGATCTTAGGGTCCTAGGATCGAGCCCTGCATTGGGCTCCCTGCTCAGCACGGACTCTGCTATCCCCTCCTTTCCCCCCTCCCCTTGCTTTCTCTCTTGCTGTCAAATAAATAAATAAATAAATAAATTTTTAAAAAACACACAAAAGGAAAGAGTATTGGGAAATGTGTGTTCTCTCATATACTACTAATGGGACTGTAAATTAGCATGACTTCTCTGTCAAGAAATTTGGCAGTAAGAATTAGTGACATGAAATTTATTCTGACAGCATTAACCAGTAAGTCCACTTACAGAAATTTATGTTAAGGAAATGAGCTGCAATAATGAAAACAAAACAAAATATTATAACCAAAGAGAGTCATCAAAGCTTTATTTATGGTAGCAACACATTGGAAACAGCCTAAGCGCCCACCAGTAAGTTAAACAGGGGCTGTCCCTAAGATGGAATAGTATTTAAAGTATAAAGGCAACATTCAATGTTCGATAGGGGCATGGGGACACACAAACACGCTCTATCACACACACCTCCTAGTGACACATGGAGTAAGCATTAAGTAAGGCTTATTAGGGAAAAACTTAAAGCAAAGGACCAGTAGGGTGTACACAGTCCTTGAGTTCTCATTGTCTCCAGAGGGGTGGTTAGAGCTAACTAAGCACATGGAATTAAGTTTTCCAGGAGAGATACTTGCCCTTTGCAGGGAAATGGAAATGGGAACGGTGACAGTGAAAGCTTTCAGTGGAGGGAATGACTTTGTTGGGAAAAGGGGGCTCCAGAGCTCAGCAAGGCAACTTTGCAAACAATACCCAAGATCTTGCTGTTGGCCTTAGCTGACCCAGTGCCCACCTCTTCCTTTTGTCCAGCACCACCTTGCTTCCAAAAGGGAGGAGAGAAGGAACTATCACCCAAGGCATAAAAGATTTGTCTCCTCAGGCTATTTTTAGAAAGAATCAATACACAAAGCGGTGCTCATAATATCAGATAAAGTTTTTAAAAAATGGATACAGTTATATATGCTGGGTAAGTTAAACTATACATATTTTTGAAACAAAAAAATGCTGGAAGGACACAAATTAATGTGGGTGTCTATTTCTTAAATTCCACATATGAGTGAAATCATGATAATCATCTTTCTCCGATTGACTTATTTCACTTAGCATAATACCCTCTAGTTCCATTCACGTCATTGCAAATGGCAAGATTTCATTTTTTGATGGCTGAGTAATATTCCGTTATATAACAGAAGATCATAGGGGAAGGGAGGGGAAAAATAAAATAAGATGAAATCAGAGAGGGGGACAAACCATAACAAACTCTTAACTATAGGAAACAGACTAAGGGTTGCTGGAGGGGAGGGAAGTGGAGGATGGGGTAACTGGGTGATGGGCATTAAGGAGGACACTTGATGTAATGAGCACTGGGTGTTAGAAGCAACTAATGAATTACTAACAGTACCTCTGAAACTAATAATATGCTATATGTTAATTAATTGAATTTAAATAAAAAATAAAATAGTGTTGTCTGGGTAGTGACATTATGGGGTATAGATCTTTCAATTATCTCTATTTTGCAATTTTGAAATAATTAATCGGTCTTCTTTAATATACTGCGATGAGGTGGTATAACTTTGTCCACAAAGATTAAACACATCTTTTGTTAGATTTAGTCTTAGGTATTTTATATTTATCACTATGATAAACACTATCATTTAAAAATATTTCCTTTTGCTGTTGTATGAAAATAGTTATTTTTACATTTTTGATCATATATGTAGAACTTTGCTAATAATTTGAAATTTGGGGGGCTTTATATGTAAATAATTATATCATCTGTAAATGATCACAGGGTATTTCTTCCTTTCCATACCAAAAAGAATTTCTCTATACCTTCGTTTCCTTGTTTATTTTTATTTTTTTATTTTATTGCACTGGCTAGACCTTCAGCATAATATCAAATAGAAGTAGTTTTTTGTTTTTGTTTCTCAAATAGAAGTAGTTGACATGGATTCATTCTACATTTTAAAGAAAATGTTTCCAACATTTTACCTTCAAGTATGATGTTTATGAATGGTTTTTTATTGACATCATTTGTCAGATTAAGAGTTAACTTTTATTTTTAGTTTGCTAGGAGTTTTAACAGGAATGAGTGTTGAATTTGGTCATATGCTTTCCCTTCACCTGTTGGGATGATTATGTTTTCCCTTCCATTCTGTTTATATGGTGACTTGCATTAATAAAATCCCATATTTTTGTATTTCTGGCTTAAACCCAGCTTGATCATGATGAATTTTTTTTTAATAAATCCAATGTTGAACTTGGCTTGCTAATATTTTGCTTTGGACGTTTCCATCTATATTATTGCTGAGAACAAGCAGGGGGAGCAACAGGCAGAGGGAGAAGCAGGCTCCCCACTGAGCAAGGAGCCTGATGAGGAACTTGATCCCAGGACCCTGGGATCATGACCTGAGCTGAAGGCAGACACTTAACCAACTGAGCCACCCAGGACTATGTATAGTTTTCCTTTCTTACACTGTCTTTGTTTGGCTTTGGTATTGAGGTTATAACAACCTTACAAAATTAGTGGTAGGGCAGACCCTCTTCTACGAAGCTCTGGAAGAGTTTGTATAAAATTGGAATTATCTAATTGCCTATAATATCACCTTGATCTACCTTTTGTGAGAAGTGAGTTTATTTATGAACTGCTGATTCAATTTAAAATACTTTATATCAGGTTTCTATTTTTTCTCAATTCATCTTATTTTTTAATTGTGGTAAAATACACATACATGATACCGTCTTCACCATTTTTAAGTATACAATCCTATGATGTTAAATACATTCATAATGTTTTGCTATTGTCACCACCACACATCTCCAGAACTCTTTTCATCTGTGAAACTTCATACCCATTAAACAATAACTCCTTATTTCCTTTTTCCTCCCAGCCTCTGGCAACCACCACTGTACGTTCTGTCTCTATGATTCTGACTATTCTAAGTGATTCCTATAAGTGGAGGTTGTACAATATTTGTCTTTTTATGACTGGCTTACTTCACTGGACATAATTTCCTCAATATTCATGCATGCTGTAGCATATGTCTGAATTATGTTCCTTCTTTAAGGCTGTAACACATTCCATTGTATGTATTTCCCACATTTTGCTTATCCATTCAATGGATACTTATCAAAGAATGCTTGGGTTTCTTTCATATTTTTAGTTATTATAAATAATGCTGCTATGAACATAGGTATACAAACACCTCTTCAAGGGCCTGACTTCATTCTTTTGCAAGTGGATATCCAGTTTTCCCAGCACTATTTTCTCGTTGAATAGTCTTGGTTTCCTTGTCAAAAATCATTTGACAATATGTATGAAGGTTTGTTTCTGGGTCTTTATTCTATTCCACTGGTCTGTAATTCTGTCTTTATATCAGTACCACAGTGTTTTGATTACTCTAGCTTTGTAGTAAGTTTTGAAATCAGAAATGTAAGCCCTCCAGCTTTGTTCTTTTTCATGATTGCTTTGGCTGTTCAGGGTCCTTTGAGATTCCATATGAATTTTAGGATGAGTTTTTCTGTTTCTGCAAAAATGTCATTGGGATTTTGACAGGGATGGCAGCATTGAAATTGTAGGTCACATTAGATAGTACTGACATCCTAACAATATTAAGTCTATTAAACTTGGGATCTGTTTTTATTTATTTATACCTTCTTTAATATCTTTCAGCAATATTTTGTGATTTTTATTGTACAAGGCTTTCATTTCCTTAGTTAAGTCCTAAGTATTTTTTTTTCTTTTTGATGCTGTTATAAACAGAATTGTTTTCTTAATTTCCTTTTTGGATTGTTCATTATTAGTGTCTAGAAATACAACTGATTTTTGTGTGTTGACCTTAAATCCTACTACTTTGATGAATTCACTTACTAGTTTTACAAGTGTTTTGTGTGGAACCTTTAGAGTTTTGTACATCTAAGATCATATCATTTGTAAACAGAGATAATTGTACTGTTTCCTTTCCAATTTGGTTGCCTTTTATTTCTTTTCTTTTCTTTCCTTTTCCTTTTTTTTTTTTTTCATAATTGATCTGGCTAGAACTTCCAGCACTATGTTGAATACAAGTGGTGAAAGCAAGCATCTTTGCTTTTTTTCTGATCTTAAGAAGAAACAGCTTTCAGTCTTTCACCTTGGGTATGATATTCATTGTGGGATTTTAATGTATGATTTGCATTGTATTGAGGTAGTTTCCTTCTGCTCCTAGTTCAGAGAGTGTTTTTATCATGAAAGAGTGTTGAATTTTGTCAAATGCTTTTTCTACATCAATTGAGATGATCATGTTGTTTCCCACCTTCATTCTATTAACGTGTATTGCATTGATCAAGTTTTGTATGTTGAATCATTCTTGCATTCCAGGAATAAATCTCATTTAGTCATGGTGTGTAGCCTTTTAATATGCTGTTGAATGCAGCTTGCTTCTATTTTGTTGAAGACTTCTGCATCAGTGTTCATAAGAAATATTGGTCCTAAGGGTTGTATTTTTTTTTCCTTGTAGTGTATTTGGGTTTGGTATTAGGGTAATGCTGGCCCAAAAGAATGTGTTAGGGAGTGTTCCTTCCTCTTCAATTTATTGGAAAAGTTTGAAAAAGTTGGTGTTAGTTCTTCTTTGAGGGTTCAGTAGAACTCCCCAGAAGCCATCAGGCCCAGGGCTTTTCTTTGTCAGGAGATTTTTGATCTCTGATTCAATCTCCTTACAAGTTATAGGTCTACTCAGATTTTCTATTTCTTTATGATTTAGTCTTGACAGGTTTTGTGTTTCTAGGTGACACATTGACCATTTTTGGAGGTTATCAGATTTGCTGGCATGTAAATCTTCACAGTGCTCACTTACTATCCTTTTATTTCTGTAGAATTGGTGGTAATGTCCCCACTTTCATTTCTCATGTTAGTAATTGGAGTCTTCTCTCTTTTTTTCTTAGTCCACCTAGCTACACTTTTATGAATTTTGCTGGTCTTCTCAAGGAAGCGACTTTTGGTTTTATCAATTTTCTCTGTTGTTTTTCTATTCTCTATTTCATGTATCTCTGTTCTAATCTTCATTATTTTTTTCCTTCTGCTGGCTTTGAGTTTAGTTTGTTCTACTTTTTCTAGGTCCTTAAGATGCGAAGTTAAGTTCATTCCTACATTCTTCCTTTCTGTTATCTTCTTTCCTTCCTTCCCTCCTTCCTTTTTTTCTTTCTATGTTTCTTTTTCTTTCTTCCTCCCTTCCTTCCTCCCTCCCTCCCTTCTTTCCTTCCTTCCTTCCTCCTTTTCTTTCTTTCTTTCTTTCTTTCTTTCTTTCTTTCTTTCTTTCTTTCTTTCTTTCCCCTCTCTCTTTTTCTTCCTTCCTTCCTTCCTTTCTCTTTCTTCCTTTCTTCTTTCTTTCTTTGTCTTAATTCACCTTGCCAGAAGTTTGTCTACTGTATCTTCAAGGAAACTACTTTCAGCTTTGTTGGTTCTATTTTCAATTGTTTCTGTTTCAGTATGTTCTATTCTTTTCTTAATTATATCCTTCATTCAGTTTTCTTTTCCTTTTCTCATTCTGATTTTTTATGCTCACCTTTTCTCTGAGGGTTCCAGATTTATGCAGAAGAAATTCCATTTACAGTGTCCTGACCTAAGAAGGTGTCTCCTTTTCACATGGAGCCTTTAAAACTCAACACTCTAGATCTCAGTGATCTGCAGATCCTGCAAGAGCCTGACTTACCATCTCAGGTTTCAGCTCCTTCACTCCTGAGTCTTTCCTTTCCTTTCTTCTGATCTCCATCAGCTCTGCACACATTATCTGACATTTGCAGGTTTTGTCGTTAAAGGTTTATTTCTTCTGCCATATTGCTGGAAATGGAGTTGTACCACTGTTAAAAACAAACAAAAATATTTACTTAAAAAAATTGGACTATGCTATCATGAAACTTTTGCTGCTATTGATTATAACACAGGTGATACAGGTTCTGAAAATATATTAATTACCAAGAATCTATAATAAATATAGTAAGTTTGGCATGTCTATAACTTTCTGTCTGGTGACTCAAAGTCAGGTAATAGAGCAATGTTCTTATTTACATTCCTAGGAAAATGAAATAAAGTTGATAATAATTGTGTAGGGAATGTTTTCTAATCTAAACCTTATCTGGAGAAAACAAGTTTTGGAACTTTATTGAAGAGAGTTCAGGCATACAATTGGAAGTCCTATAAGCAAATCTACTCATCATTCTGAATATAGAAAGCCTCCTTTTAAAGTTGAAGCAGACTCATTTGGGGGTTAAGAAGGGACCCAAGGACCTCCAAGCTCAGCTCTGCAGCTCAATCCATGCATTTGTCCATACCAGCTTAGAAGTGTGTCACCTGTCATTAATTACTATTAACAAAGGACAGGGGCACCTGGGTGGCTCAGTCAGTTAAGCATCTGCCTTCAGCTTGGGTCATGATCCTGGATCCTGGAATTGAGTTTCACGTAAGGCTCAGTGGGGAGCCTACTTTCTCCCTCTCCCTACCGCTCCCTCTGCTTGTACTCTCTCTTTCTGTCAAATAAATAAATAAAATCTTAAAAACAAAACAAAACAACAACAACAAAAAAGCACAGAAGCTTGCAAGTGATTCACTTATATTTTTTGAGTCACTTATATTATAGTAAATTAAAGCTGACTTATAATCATTCTCACTAACCTGAAAGTCCAAATTGCTTTCTTAAGAAGAGAAAGCGGTGGAATTATAGTCAACTCCAGGAACTGCTTTCAAACCTTCTTCTCTAGGAGTTTGTCTCTCTGTAAACTTCTTCTGTTCATTTGTGACCCTCCTGTGAGCTTCCCAGGTGTAAGCTGAAACTGGCCTCTGTACTCAGAGGGTCGAGAGAGACCCACGAAAGAGGCAGGCCACTCCAGATTGGAAGGTGGGAGTTTTTTTTTTTTCTAATTAACATATGATGTATAATTTCCCCAGGGGTACAGGTCTGTGAATCATCAGGCTTACACGTTTCACAGCATTCACCATAGCACATACCCTTCCCAATATCCATAACCCATCCACCCTATCCCCCCTCACCCCCTAGCTACCCTCAATTTGTTTCATGAGATTAATAGTCTATTATGGTTTGTCTCCCTCCTGATCCCATCTTGTTTCATTTTTCCTTTCACTACCCCCCACAACACCCCATCCTGCTTTTCAAGTTCTTCATATCAGAAAGATCATACGATAATTGTCTTTCTCTGATTGACTTATTTCGCTTAGCATAATACCCTCTAGTTCTATCCACATCATTGCAAATGGCAAGATTTCAGGATTTTTTGATGGCTACATAGTATTCCATTGTGTACTAGATCTTCTTTATCCAATTCATCTTCTTTATCCATTCATCTGTTGATGGACATCTAGGTTCTTTCCATAGTTTGGCCATTGTGGACATTGCTACTATAAACATTCGGGTGCACGTGCCCCTTTGGATCACTACATTTGTATCTTTAGGGTAAATACCCAGTAGTTAGATTGCTGGGTCATAGGGTAGCTCTATTTTCAACTTTTTGAGGAAGCTCCATACTGTTTTCCAGAGTGGCTGCACCAGCTTGCATTCCCACCAACAGTGTAGGATGGTTCCCCTGTCTCCGCATCCTCGCCCACACCTGTCATTTCCAGATTTGTTGATTTTAGCCATTCTGACTGGTATGAGGTGGTATCTCACTGTGGTTTTGATTTGTATTTCCCTGATGCCAAGTGATGTTAAGCACTTTCTCATGTGTCTGTTGGCCATTTGGATGTCTTCTATGGAGAAATGTCTGTTCATGTCTTCTGCCCATTTCTTGACTGGGTTATTTGTTTTATGGGTGTTGAGTTTGAGAAGCTCTTTATAGATTTTGGATACAAGCCCTTTATCTGATATGTCATTTGCAAATATCTTCTCCCATTCTGTCAGTTGTCTTTTGGTTTTGTTGACTGTTTCCTTTGCTGTGCAAAAGCTTTTAATCTTGATGAAGTCCCAATAGTTCATTTTTGCCCTTGCTTCCCTTGCCTTTGGTGAGGTTCCTAGGAAGAAGTTGCTGCGGTTGAGGTCGAAGAGGTTGCTGCCTGTGTTCTCTTCAAGGATTTTGATGGATTCCTTTCTCACATTGAGGTCTTTTATCCATTTTGAGTCTATTTTTGTGTGTGGTGTCAGGAAATGATCCAGTTTCATTTTTCTGCATGTGGCTGACCAGTTTTCCCAACACCATTTGTTGAAGAGACTGTCTTTTTCCCACTGGACATTCTTTCCTGCTTTGTCGAAGATTAGTTGACCATAGAGTTGAGGGTCCATTTTTGGGTTCTCTATTCTGTTCCACTGGTCTATGTGTCTGTTTTTGTGCCAGTACCATACTGTCTTGATGATGACGGCTTTGTAATAGAGCTTGAAATCTGGAATTGTGATGCCGCCAACTTTGCTTTTTTTTTTCAACATTCCTTTGGCTATTCGGGGTCTTTTCTGGTTCCATATAAATTTTAGGATTATTTGTTCCATTTCTTTGAAATAAATTGCTGGTATTTTGATGGGGATTGCATTAAATGTGTAGATTGCTCTAGGTAGCATAGACATTTTCACAATATTTATTCTACCCATCCATGAGCATGGAATGTTTTTCCACTTCTTTGTGTCTTCCTCAATTTCTTTCATGAGTACTTTATAGTTTTCTGAATACAGATTCTTTGCCTCTTTGGTTAGGTTTATTCCTAGGTATCTTATGGTTTTGGGTGCAATTGTAAATGGGATTGACTCTTTAATTTCTCTTTCTTCTGTTTTGTTGTTGGTATATAGAAATGCAACTGATTTCTGTGCATTGATTTTATATCCTGACACTTGACTGAATTCCTGTATGAGTGCTAGCAGTTTTGGAGTGGAGTCCTTTGGGTTTTCCACATAAAGTATCATATCATCTGCAAAGAGTGAGAGTTTGACCTCTTCCTTGCCGATTTGGATGCCTTTTATTTCTTTTTGTTGTCTGATTGCTGAGGCTAGGACTTCTAGTACTATGTTGAATAGCAGTGGTGATAGTGGACAGCCTTGCCGTGTTCCTGACTTTAGGGGAAAAGCTCTCAGCTTTTGTCCATTGAGAATGATATTCGCTGTGGGTTTTTCATAGATGGCTTTGATGTTATTGAGGTATGTACCCTCTATGCCTACACTATGAAGAGTTTTGATTAAGAAAGGGTGCTGTACTTTGTCAAATGCTTTTTCAGCATCTATTGAGAGGATCATATGGTTCTTGTTCTTTCTTTTATTAATGTCTTGTATCACATTGATTGATTTGCGAATGTTAAACCAACCTTGCATCCCAGGAATAAATCCCACTTGGTCGTGNTTGTTCTTTCTTTTATTAATGTCTTGTATCATGTTGATTGATTTGCGAATGTTAAACCAACCTTGCATCCCAGGAATAAATCCCACTTGGTCGTGGTGAATAATCCTTTTTATGTGCTGCTGGATCCTATTGGCTAGTATTTTGTTGAGGATTTTTGCATCCGTATTCATCAAAGATATTGGTCTGTAATTCTCCTTCTTGATGGGGTCTTTGCCTGGTTTGGGGATCAAGGTAATGCTAGCCTCATAAAATGAATTTGGAGGTTTTCCTTCCATTTCTATTTTTTGGAACAGTTTCATGAGAATAGGTATTAATTCTTCTTGAAATGTTTGGTAGAATTCCCCTGGGAAACCGTCTGGTGCTGGGCCCTTGTTTGTTGGGAGATTTTTGATGCTTCAATCGCCTTACTGGTTAGGGGTCTATTCAGGTTTTCAATTTCTTCTTGGTTCAGTTTTGGTAGTTTATATTTCTCTAAGAATGCATCCATTTCTTCCAGATTGTCAAATTTGCTGGTGTAGAGTTGCTCATAATATGTTCTTAGAATTGTTTGTATTTCTTTGGTGTTGGTTGTGATCTCTCCTCTTTCATTCATGATTTTATTAATTTGAGTCCTTTCTCTTTTCTTTTGGATAAGTCTGGCCAGGGGTTTATCAATCTTATTAATTCTTTCAAAGAACCAGCTCCTAGTTTCATTGATTTGTTCCACTGTTCTTTTGGTTTCTATTTCATTGATTTCTGCTCTGATCTTTATTATTTCTCTTCTCCTGCTGGGTGTAGGCTTTCTTTGCTGCTCTTTCTCTAGCTCCTTCAGGTGTAGAGTTAAGTTGTGTACTTACGACCTTTCTTGTTTCTTGAGAAAGGCTTGTATTGCTATATATTTTCCTCTCAGGACTGCTTTTGCTGTATCCCAAAGATTTTGAACAGTTGTGTTTTCATTTTCATTTGTTTCCATGAATTTTTTTAATTCTTCTTTAATTTCCTGGTTGACCCATTCATTCTTGAGTAGGGTGTTCTT
>LNAC01000912.1:0-48445 GCA_002007465.1 Ailurus styani
AGACCTGTACCCCTTGGGCAAATAATAAAAATAAAATTTAAAAAAAAAAAAAGAAAAAAAACTTTAAAAAAAAAAAAAGAGGAAAAAAAAAATTCCTTCGGGAAAAAAAAATTCCTTTGGAAACTTCCTTTACCTCTACCCCCCAAGATAACATGTTGGCAGTCGTCCCCCAAGCATATGACCCACTGACATACATCTGAAGGGTCTCATGACAAAGGTTTTATTAAACAGTAATAAATGGCCTTTTCCCAACAATAGCTAGCCCTCTCAAAGGTCCTGGAAATCTTGCTTCCAAAATTCTTTAGAGACTTATAGTATCCCTAACCCCCTTCCGCTGTCCCTAAGCCACTCTTCATGACCCCAGTGGAGCTCAATCTGCCCACGGGTCCTGTCCCTCTCTGCTTTAATAAAACCACCTTTTTGCACCAAAAAAAAATAAAAATAAAAATAAAAAAAATAAAAAAATAAAAAATAAAAAAAGATCCTTGATGACCCTCAACATTTTTTAGTGGAATTCCAAGATTGAAACTCAGATTTTAGTGTAGAAGGAGAAAATAAGTGCTGAAAAGATGAATCTGTGGATGAGATGACACATTAAAAAATGTTCAAGTCCAGTGAAAGGAGAGAAGCAGGATGATAGAAAAAGCTGCAAGAGTTAAGCTAACATTTTTATATAATATCAAGAAGACTTCAACTTTATTTGAAGAAAAAAAACTAGGTAATAGAGAAGAAGAAATTGAAATGCTTGCAGAGAATGAGAGTATCTCATCCTAAAGTCAGACGATCATCAAAACCTTAATGGGGACTGCATAGGAATTTTTCAGAGATTATCTTTAAAAGGTGTGATCTCACAAAACCCAGAGGATCTTAAGCTGTGGATCAAAATGTTTCTCTGTTGGTTGATTTTTCTTCATTTCATGCTAGGTAATTTACCCCAGGCCTCTTGACATTTCTCAACCAGAACAACTCCTTAAGTGTTAATTTTATCCTTTCATCTTCTGCTGGATTGATACGAATGTATCTTTGAGTTTAGAGTTAGTGCTGAAAGATCACAAATCTGAGCACTGCATNAACCAGAACAACTCCTTAAGTGTTAATTTTATCCTTTCATCTTCTGCTGGATTGATACGAATATATCTTTGAGTTTAGAGTTAGTGCTGAAAGATCACAAATCTGAGCACTGCACACCATGTCAGTTCCTCAGACTAGTTTTATTTATGGCTGATATCAGAAACAGGCTTGGAGAAAATTCACTTGCATCTCTTTGTGTGGAAATGATTTATAGAAAACTTGTCTTAGAACTACAGCACATAGCCTAATTAATACTTGTGCTTTTAGAATTAGATTTACCATGTTTTTCTTAAATTATTTTCATGTGAGAAGAACACGATCTTTATGGGACAGATTCTGAAATTGTAATTCAGGTCTAAAGGAATGGAAATGAGTGGAGTGTGTGCCTGGGCACGTGTGTGTGATTTTCCTTTGTTTCCTTCCTCCCTATCCCACTTTCATTACAAAATACCAGAGATCAGTGGTGCTCAAGAGGAAGGGAGATGTCAGTCATTCGGAGAGATATTTCCTTGGGGTTTAGGGCTCACCCAAATAATCCAGGACGAACACATCTTGAGATCCTTAATCATAACTGCAAAGACGCCTTTTCCAAACAAGGTCACTTTCACCCTTTCTGGGGGGTAGGACATAAACATACATTTTTTTTAAAAGATTTTATTTATTTATTTGACAGACAGAGAGAGAGAGAGATTACAAGTAGGCAGAAAGGCAGGCAGAGAAAGAGAGAGAGAGGAGGAAGCAGGCTCCCTGCTGAGCATAGAGCCCGAAGCAGGGCTCGGTCCCAGGACCCTGAGTTTATGACCTGAGCCAAGGCAGAGGCTTTAACCCACTGAGCCACCCAGGCGCCCTGAATACATTTTTTTTTGGTGGGAGGGGGGCATGATTTTTGAGGGGAGAGGGCTGGGAATTCTGATTTGAGATGTCTGTGAGACGATGTGGAAACAGGCAGTTGGATACACAGGGGTCTGGAATTCTCTAGAGAGTCCAGGCCAAAGATATAAATTTGGGGGACGTTAGTTGACAGAAGGAAATTAAAGTGACAAGATGGAGATTACTGGGAAAACCCATGTGTATAGAAAAGAGCTGTCAAAGGAGCCTGGGGGATGAGGGAGACTCAGCAGAGGAGGCTGAGAAGAAACCGGGGCGGGGGGAGTTGCATCCATGTTTCATTGGGTCCTGTGATGCTTGGGGTCTAATAAGCTTCGAAATGAGAATCAACCTTTGGGTGCGCCACGTGGCACTCATTGGTCAACTTTGACCAGCACTTTTGGCGGAACAGGGAGGGTAAAAGATTAACTGGCTTCCAAAGAAAATGAGAGGAGAAAAACCGGAGATAGGGAATGTATACAATTTTTTCAAGCTTTGCTGCAGAAAGACTAGAGAAATGTGTGAGTGGGAGCTGGAGGAAGTGGCATCACCAGAGAGACTTAAAAAGATGGGGCGCTAGCAGAAGGCTTCTATGCTAATGGTGAGGGGTGGGGATCCAACAGGGTGGAGAAGAGGAGAGGGAAGAGGAGAATCCCTTGAGCAAGGTTCTGGAATAGTCAAGACAGGAGATAGGGGTTATTGCACAAGGGGAGGGCGGTTTGTGCTGGGAGCGCTGAACTGCCCCCCGCAGCTGAGAAAGTCCAGGATGGGCAGAGCTGCAGGCAGATGGCCACCACGCTGGCTTCTGTTCGGTGCATGAATGAGTCTGACCAACTTTAAACCTTCCTACTAAATTACCGGGCTACGATCATTTCTTCTCCTCAGGAAAGAATGGCATTTTTGAATCTGGGATTGATTGCAATTTCTGCTTCATATAATAAAATAGTTCTTGTGGGGGTCTGGCAGTCTCAGTTCATGAAACATGAAAGTCTTGGTCTCTGGGATGTGAGTTCTGGCCCGAGCTGGGCGTAGAGATTACTTAAAAATAAAATCTTTTAAAAATTGTCATAAGTGTGCACACCTCTTGAACAACTTAATTCAAATTTCTTCAGTCATGCTATTATTTTTTCTTAGCTGCTCAAATATGGCTTTTGTTGAAAAATCATTTTCTTTAACTTCTTACACATCTGGGAAGAACTATTCCTCAGATGGTTTTGAAAATTGNCTGCCTCAGAGGCAATAGGCAGCAGCTAATAAACTAAATTCTGAGTCCTGGCCCGCTTTTCTCTGTGAGTATGGCTGTTTCACCACTTTACATAAAGACATCCCTTAAGAAACTATAACATGTTTAGGGGCGTCCAGGTGGCTCAATGGGTGAAGTGGCTGATGCTTGATTTCAGCTCAGGCGGTGTTCTTAGGATCTCCAGATCCAGCCCGGCCTCTGGCTCAGCGCTTAGCATGGAGCCTGCCAGTCCCTCTCCTCCCCCTGTGTTCTCTCTTTCTCAGATAAGTAAATAAATAAATAAACTCTTAAAAAAATGATAACATGTTTATAAGGTGAGACATTCTGGAAGTAACTCTTTAAGTCAACAAAACAATGAGAAAAATGAAGGAGAGAAAAGAAACAGTGAGATGCTATGTCAATCACCTGCAGAGAGTAGATGGGGAAGATATTCTACAAAGAGTTTCCAGTTCTTACAGCCATTACTGAAAACAGTATGAAAAGTCCTCAAAAAATTAAGAACAGAACTACCATGTGATCCTGGAATCCCACTTCTGGGTATATATCCAAAGGAATTGAAATTAACTTTCAAAAAGATGTCTGCACTCCCACATTCCCTGCAACACTCTTTACAAGAGCTAAGATATGGCAACAACCTAAGTGTCTGTCATCAAGTGAAAGGTAAAAAAAATAGGGTGAACACACAATGGAATAGGATTCAAACCTAATAAGGAAGGAGATCCTGCCACTTGTGACACACGGATGGAGCTGGAGGGCAGAATGCTAAGTGAAGCAAACCAGTCACAGGACTAATAGTACCTGCTACCACTTACAGGAGGGATTTAAGAGTCAAACTCACAGAAGCAGACAGAATGGTGGTTACCAGGGGTAAGGGAGGAGAGAATGGAGAGGGGATGGTTTAAGGCTACAACGTTTCAGGTACACGGGGTAGATCTGGAAATCTACAATACAGCATAGTGGCCACAGCTGGCAATGCTGCGTTATCTACTGAAAACTTGCTAAGAGAGTAGATCTTATGTTGTGTCCTTACCACATACACACAAAACAATGAGGGCAAGAGTGTGGGAGGGAACTTTAAGAGGTGATGGATGTTTATGACCTTGATGATGGTGGCTGGAATCCTGTATATTTTTCCCCCCAAGTATCTGAACTGTTGAAAAGGGAGAAAGAAAGAGAGAGAGAAAAAGAGAGAAAGAAAGATGGAGAGCAGGAAGGAAGGAGGGAGGGAAAGAAAGAAAGAATAGGAAGGAAGGGAGGGAGGGAGGGAAGGCAGGAAAGAAAAGAAAAGGACAGAGAAAGGGAGGGAAGGAAGAAAAGAAGGGAGGGAGGAGAGAAGGGAGAGGTAGGGAAGAAGGAAGGGATGTCTGACTGGCTTGGTTGGTGAAATGTGTACCTCCTTCATGTTGGGGTCCTGAATTTGACACCCACGTCGGGTGTAGAGATTATTTAAATAAATTTTAAAAAATTCTAGTTCTTCAGAAAAGTTAAAATAATACTAGACTATGTCAACCAGGTGCGTTTCATGGAGTAATTTATTTCATGTACCTTTTTTTCTTTTTTAATGGAAGCTACTATGTCTCTTATATTTCACATTGGATTCCCAATAAATTAACCGCATCTTTTGAACAACATGTTGCTTCTAGGGCTGAACGTCTGAACTGTTACTTCAGCAGCAAAGAGACAAGCACAGTCACGTGGAATAAAGTAGATTGAAACTAGGCATTGGGGAATGTGAGTCATGTTTTGGCTCATTTCTCATTGGACGACCTTAAATCTGGTTAAAAACCGGTTTCCCTGCTGTGTGCAGCAGGGAGGATCTCTGATCACTGAGGAGCTGAGTGTGGAGGCTCAGCGTGTCTCCGCGCTCCAGCAGGCGCTTTCTGCTCATTGCCCTGCCTGCTGCCCTGAGCCAGGACGCAGGCCTGCTGACTAGTCTCCTAGCCCGAGCCATGAACCAGGACCGTGCCGGCGCCCGCCTGCGCATCGTGCTGGGTCACCTGGCCCGGCACTCCGCCGGGGTCCGCGTATCCTTTGGGCTGCGCGGGGCTCGGGCTGCAGGCATGGGGGCCTCCTGGGCTCCTGGCATAGCCGCCTAGCGGGCTTTACACTTGGTCCGCGCCCGCGTCCCGTGATGGTGTCAGCTGTTCCAGGAGGCCTGGGGCGGGGAGGGGGGAGGTAGGAGAACCGCCAGAGGGGTGGNGGAGCCATGAAGCCGGGCCTTGCCGGCGCCCGCCTGCGCATCGTGCTGGGTCACCTGGCCCGGCACTCCGCCGGGGTCCGCGTATCCTTTGGGGTGCGCGGGGCTCAGGCTGCAAGCATGGTGGCCTCCTGGGCTCCTGGCATAGCCGCCTAGCGGGCTTTTCCCTTCGTCTGCGCCCGCGCCTCTGGGACGGTGTCAGCTGTTCCAGGAACCGGGGGCAGGGAGCGGGGAGGTAGGGGAACCGCCAGGGGGGTGCGGGGGTCTCGGCGTGGGTGGCCCCAAGCTCCCAGCCGGGGACCTGGCCTGCCTGCTCAGGGGGCCCGTGACAGTGCGATGTGGCGCCGCCCCACCTTCCGGGCCCTCCTAGGGCCTGTTTCCCTGCCTAGCCCAGGGAGAATGGAAGTCCTTCCTGAGGGGCCTGTTCTCAGCTGCTGTGGCATTTGCTGCACTTGGCCGTGCCTGACCCTACCGCCCAGAGCCCAAGACTGGAGAAGCACAGCTGCTCATAAACAGGAGCCCAGAGCTGCCTGGAGCATAGGGCAGACGGGCCAACACTCAGGCAGCGGTGCACTCTTGGGGGGACAAGGGCGGCCTCTTCTGGCTCTTCTGTCCTTGGGGAGAGCTGTGAGTGCTGCTCTGCCATGGTGTCCGTGGACCCAGCAGGAGTGGATACGATCTCTCCTGGTTGGCCTTCAGGAGTTACTCTCGCAGGCAATGTGTGCACCACCGTGGTGGATCCCGGCAGATGTCACTCCAGGACAGGGACATCAGATGCCTTATAGAATTGTTTCTCCTGCTCCGATTAAGTGTTCTTTTTCAGGGGGTACTTTGGGAGTGTGGAGGACACTGTGTGATATTTCCCCTTAAGTGATGTGATTAGGCTCTATTCTACTGTGTGCAGGATCCTGAACTCTTTCCTGAAAATTCTAGTGTTTCTTTTTACTTTTCTTTTACTTTTGCCAGCAGCAATGTAGCAGATCCACTGTCAACTTAAAATCCCATCCATATGATAATTGTCTTTCTCTGATTGACTTATTTCGCTCAGCATAATACCCTCCAGTTCCATCCATGTCGTTGCAAATGGCAAGATTTCGTTTCTTTTGATAGCTGCATAGTATTCCATTGTATATATATACACCACATCTTCTTTATCCATTCATCTGTTAAAGGTGATTATGTAATCTCATTTTACCAGTGAAAAAACAGAAGCCGAGGCCAGGAGAGATTAAAACTCTTGACCAAGACCTTTAACTAAAGCAGTGGTTGTCAAAGTGTGTTCCCAGGACCAGCAACATCAACATCCCCTGGAAACTTGTTAGACATGGAGATTCCCAGGCTCATCTCAGACCCATGGACTCCATATACCTGGGAGTGGGGTCCAGCAGTGTTTTCACTTGTTTATGATACATGTCCAACGGTGAGAACCACAAACATATGGAGTCTGGGGATAACTGGAACCAGAATGAAGGTTTCCAGGTCCAGTCTGTGACCACTATGAAAACATGATATTCTGGGGTGCCTGGGTGGCTCAGTCCATGAGATACCTCTGGATTCTAGCTCAGCTCTTTATCTCAGGGTTGTGACTTCAAGCCCCACATTGGGCTCCACACTGGGCAGTGAGCCTACTTAAAAAAAAAATTTTTTTTTTTAAACTATTTGGATCCTGCTAGGTCTTGCTCTAATAGTGTTGAGGTTAGAGTTTCTTTTTTCATCTGTGTTTCCTACAAGAGCTGTATCCTATCAACTTTCTGCCATGCTGGAGATGTTCTACACCAGCACTGTCCAGGTCTGTGGCTCTGAGCCCCGTGTGGCCATCGAGCACTTGAAATATGGCTGGGGGCAGTTTTCATTTTCATTCTCTTCAGTTTAAATAGGCAGACGTGGCCAGGGGCTCTGGTACTGGACGGCTCTGCCAAGACAGTCAGTGAATGTGTGTGTGGTTGGGGCTTAAAAACAATCCTGGAAATCGTGTGGCAGCCTCTTCCTCTAAAGAGATATGGGTTCTGGCATAAAGCAGGGGTTTTAAGTAATAAAACACGGTGCATTTATTAAATGCAGAGATGTATCGAGAAGAAAACAAATATGACCTATAATTCCACCTCTCACGGATCATCATCAGTCAATGTTTTGGTGTGGTTCTTTTCTGTGCATTTACATAATTTAAGGCCATTGTCTATAGACAGCTTTTTGCATCCATTTTTTCATGTTTGCTAACATTATATAGTAAGCTCAGGAAACATTTCCACATCATTAAAAAAACTCTTCTGAGGAATGCAACCACCAGCAGAACCCACAATGGAAGGGAGAATAATTGTGGACTGAAATATTGCACTCTGGCCACCACATCTTGCTAGTAGCCAACAAAGGTCATTAACCTCTCTGCCTAGGAAGAACAGAGGATTATACTGTCCCCCGTTACATAAAGACATGAAAAAAATAACACATTTATGAGTAACGACATTCTTGCACTCACTTCTTTTTTTTTTTCAGGGTTCGTTTTTGGTTTTCTTTATTTTCTGACCCAGGGGTACAGGTCTGTGAATCATCAGGCTTACACTTTTCACAGCATTCAAAAAAGCACAAACCCTCCCCAATGTCCATAACCCATCCACCCTATCCCTACCCTCCCACCCCCCAGTAACCCTCAGTTTGTTTTGTGAGATTAGGAGTCTCTTATGGTTTGTCTCCTTCCCCATCCCATCTTGTTTCATTATTTTTCCCTCCCTACCACCCCACAACCCCCCAACTTGCCCCTCAAGTTCCTCATATCAGAGAGATCATATGATAATTATCTTTCTCTGATTGACTTATTTCGCTCAGCATAATACCCTCTAGTTCCACCCATGCCGTTGCAAATGGCAAGATTTCATTTCTTTTGATAGCTGCATAGTACTCCATTGTATATATATACCACATCTTCTTTATCCATTCATCTGTTGATGGACATCTAGGTTCTTTCCATAGTTTGGCTATTGTGGACATTGCTGCTATAAACATTTGGGTGCATGTGCCCCTGAGGATTACTACCTTTGTATCCTTAGGGTAAATACCCAGTAGTGTGATTGCTGGGTCATAGGGTAGCTCTATTTTCAACTTTTTGAGGAACCTCCATACTGTTTTCCAGAGTGGCTGTACCAGCTTGCATTCCTACCACAGTGTAGGAGGGTTCACCTTTCTCTGCATCCTCGCCAACATCTGTCATTTCCTGACTTGTTGATTTTAGCCATTCTGACTGGTGCGAGGTGGTATCTCACTGTGGTTTTGATTTGTATTTCTCTGATGCCGAGTGATGTTGAGCACTTCCTCATGTGTCTGTTGGCCATTGGGATGTCTTCTTTGGAGAAATGTCTGTTCATTTCTTCTGCCCATTTCTTGACTGGGTTATTTGTTTTATGGGTGTTGAGTTTGAGAAGTTCTTTATAGATTTTAGATACAAGCCCTTTATCTGATATGTCATTTTGCACTCACTTCTTAAGCTAAAGAGTGAGTGAAAAAGTTTAAGAAGAGAAGAAGAGGCTAAGTAAATTTTCTGTGCTTCCCTGGATAGAACACTAGAAAGAATTTCTAGAATTTCTAGCTCTTTAAGATACTTAAAATTATAATAAATTATGTGGATCATACTTTTCCTAGAGCCACTTTTTTTTTTTTAAGAATAATGAGCCTAACGGCTTCTTGTATTTTGGACTGCACTCCCAATAAATTCAATACCTCTTGGAAAGAGCACATTTCTTCTTACTTCTAGATTTGAACCTTACAAGTTTTATTTGTTCAGCAGCTTAGTGGAAGGAATAGTCATGTGGAAGCAACTAGTGGAAGCTATGAAGTAAAGAGTGTGGGTTGAGTCTGGACTGAGGCACGTTTTGCTTGGTGACCTTGGACCCAGTTACTGAGCCCTGTGAGCCTAGTTTTTCTGGTCTAGGCAACAGGAATGGTGATAAAGAGCTTGCAACTTCCAGACCCTCCTCTAGACTCTGAAATGAAATGATGTAACAAGCAACCATGAGCACCTGTCAAGCGGCTATGTGTGTAACGCAGGCTTCCCTGATGAGGGCTAATCCAGGGCAGACTGTCGTTTCTAGAAAAGGTTGACTCCTAAATTTAATTTCATTTGCCTTAATTCATTACCTAGGTAGCTCAGCCCACTTCAGAGGCTGTTTCTCCTAACAGTTTCCATCCTCCACAATTCCAGTAAGTAGATCGAATTGTCATTTTTAACCATACGATGTATATAAAGCATTTCCTAGTGGTAATTAAGATATAAAATACAATATCTCACATTGTCTGGTGAAAATTCTTTACACAGGGGTGCCTGGATGGCTACTGGGTTAAGCATCCAACTCTTGATTTTGGCTCAAGTTATGATCTCATGGGATCAAGCCATGGGTCAGGCTCTGTGCTCAGCAGAGAGTCTGCTTCTCCCTCTCCCTCTGCTCCTGCCCCTACTCTCTCTCCCTATCTCTACAGAGAATAAATTAATTCTTTAAAAAATTCATTATACAAATCATGTGTTGCCAGGACTTGTTCTAATTAGAACTAGGGAAAAATCTGAAGACGACTTTAATTTTTTTTTAAATTAATTTATTTGACAGAGAGAGACAGCAAGAGAGGGAACACGAGCAGGAGAAGGGGCAGAGGGAGAAGCAGTCTTCCCACCGAGCAGGGAGCCCGACCTGGGGCTTGGTCTGAGGACCCTGGGATCATGACCCAAGCCAAAGGCAGACGCTTACCAATTGAGCCACCCAGGCACCCCTGACGACAACTTTAATTTTTATATGTATTTTAAAGTTCAGAAAGGGGGAAAATATCAGAAGTGTGTAATCTGATTTTTTTCAAATTCAGACATGTTATACTTCATTTAAGTGAACCTATAGTTTGTGGTCCTATTGCTATATTAGCTAGTATCTTTGGTTTATTGGGAAGACATTGATCTCCATGGAATATTCTCATAGAGCCACATTTCCAGTCTAGAAGAATGGATAGGTGATCTGAGTTTGTGCATATGCTATGCACTTACTTAGATTTTGTCACTTTGATTTCTTCTGACAATGTATGATCTAGACAATTTAAAATATAACATCTACTGAATTTGTTTCCCACCTGAACAACCAACCACACATAGTCATTACAGAACAAATCTGAAAATCAGAGAAATAAAAGGAATTAAAAAAAAATCATCCACAATTCCATTACATAAAAGCAATCACTTAAGGGCGCCTGGGTGGCTCAGTGGGTTAAAGCCGCTGCCTTCGGCTCAGGTCATGATCCCAGGGTCCTGGGATCGAGGCCCGCATCGGGCTCTCTGCTCAGCAGGGAGCCTGCTTCCTCCTCTCTCCTCTTTCTCTGCCTGCCTCTCTGCCTACTTGTAATCTCTCTCTGTGTGTCAAATGAATAAATAAAATCTTTAAAAAAAAAAAAAGCAATCACTTAAAAAAGGTTTTTTTTTGGTATTTCTCTGCACTTTTTTCAGGTAGTGTCCTTTTTTCCCTTTTAAAGATCTTTTTTATTTATTTGAGAAAGAGAGATTGTGAGAGATCGGGAGCAGGGGCGGGGGGCAGAGGTAAAGCAGATTCCCTGCTGAGCAGGAAGCCTGATGTGGGACTCAATTCCAAGACCCTGGGATCATGACCTAAGCTGAAGGCAGATGTTCGACAAACTGAGCCACCCAGGTGCCCTAGTGTCTTGGTTTTACACAAATCTAAGTATATTTTAGTATAGTAAGTACTGTATATATTATTATATGCTCTTCATTTTCTTAAAAGATTTATTTATTTAAGAGAGAAAGTGCACATATTGCAAGTGGGGGGAGGGGCCGAGGGAGAGAATCTCAAGCAGACTCCCACTGAGCCCATACACCATTTGGGGGCTCGATCTCAGGACCCATGAGATCATGACCTGAGCTGAAATAACCAGTCCAAGCTTAACTGACTGAGCCACCCACGGGCCCCATGCTCTTCATTTTTAATGCCTGAATCCTATCCCATTGAGTGGATATAATTAATTATTCTTCTATTTTTTGGTGACAGTAGTAGTTAACATTTTAGTTTTAAACCTTTTAAAAAATGTTCAGATTAGGGGAATCTGGCTGGTTCAGTGGGAAGAGCATTTGACTCTTGATCTCTTGTTTGTGAGTTAGAGCTTCACGTTGGGTATAGCGATTACTAAAAAAAAAAAAAAAAGATAAAAAAGATAAAACCTCCCTCCCAGACCTGTTTTAAAGAAAATGTTCAGATTATTTTCTTAGAGTAAATAAAAAATGCTGGGTGGAAGAGTATGGACATTTCTCAGGCTCTCAATACGTATTGTTGAGTTCTGATTTTTCAGTTGGACTTATTTTTAATTTCTTTTTCCTCTTTAGGTATACTCAGGATAATGATGTTCTAAGCCTAGAACAGAGAGAATTTTATGAAGAAAATGGGTTTCTTGTCATTAAGAATTTGGTATCCGATGCTGATATTAAACGCTTTAGGTACAGTAACCCTTCGTTGTGTTACAGAAATATGTTACAAGTTTGCAGTGGGAACGTGAATAAGATTAGGGTGTGTGTTCAGATATTTTTCAGTGACTGGCTCATTGGGAAGCGGTTAGGAACATGAGCTCTGGAGCCAGACTGGCTGGCTTTACTCTTAGCCTGACTACTTCCTGTTGTGTGTCTTGGGGCAACTTTCCACACCTCTGTTTTTGCTCCTGTACAATGGGAATGATAATAGTACTTATGGCCTAGTGTTGTTGTGAGGACTGGATAAGGTGAAGTACACACACAAGCCTGCAAACGGGGCCTGGCCCATGGTAAGTATGAGAGAAGTATTTGCCTTTATTACTCAGCTGCAACCACATCACAGACAGTTCCCCACTGTTCTGTTAGGCTAAGGAATACGTGAATTCCCGCAGTGAGTTCGGGCCTCACGGTGAGGAGACAGGGGCTGCTGAGCTGGTCATTTTCTCGTCCCGGTCCTCACAACCTACTCAGCCTGCCGTGGAGGTCAGCCTGGTGCAGAGACATCACCCCCCTCAATCTTTGAGGCTCTGTTCACAGAACTGGCTAGGCAGGTGCCTGGAGCCTGCAGTAATGACATCATCTGCCAATTAAATTTTCTAGGAACGAGTTTGAAAGGATCTGCAAAGGGGAGGTGAAACCAGAGCAAATGATGATAATGAAAGATGTAACCATTGTAAAATCAGAACATACTCAAAGTGAAAAGACGGTTTCAAAGATCCAAGATTTCGGAGAAGATAAAGAACTCTTCAGATATTGCACTCTCCCTGAGGTTTGAGAACCTTCTTGCAATTTCTTTTTACGTGACTAACGCACCTACACGCTTCCCTCTAGGATTGCTTGCACTTTATCTGGCCCCCCTGTTTTGTGGCTGGTGAGCAGTGGTTCTCAAATGGAGGCGGACCTTTGGCGGTGTCTGGAGCCATGTTGGGTTGGTGCACAGTGGGGCCTGCGTGCTTCTCTCTTCTCCTCAGGGTAGAGGCGGGCATGCTGCTAATGGAGCCCAGTGATCCTACAGGGTGCAGAATAGTCCCCTCCCCGCAAATAATGACTTATCCAGCCCCAAATGTCAGTAGTCACCAGATGGAGAAACCTGCTCTGGAGTGTGGTCATTATCCTTGGTTGAGAAGGGCGGGAATTCTGCCTTAGAGAGAACAGAGCCTCTCTCACTTTGGATATGGGCACATCAACAGGAGGGACATTGCAGATCCTATTCACTGGACATCCACTTATTGTTTCTTTTTGTCTCATGAATCTGGTCAGTAGAGGTTTAAGTTTGTGTTTGGATTCAAACTAGTTTTTAAACAATTATTATTCTTTAAGAGTAATTCAGATTTATGAAGACATCCACATAGTACAGAAGGGCATAAGATGAAAAGGAAAGTCTCCCACCCTCCAGTCCCACTCACCGCCGAGCTTTCTGGTGTCAACTGTTCAACTGGACGTCTTTCATGGCTCTGTAGGTGCATCTCCCTACTCCCACCTTTTGTGTCACATGGGAGCATACTAGTTGTCCCCATGTTTTCTACACTTATACTAGATCTTACACATCCTTCTATATCACTATATATTAACCAATATCATACTTTTAAACTACTGCATAGCATCCCATTACATAAGTGTACCACAGCTTATGAACCATTTATTTAGAATGGTTTTAAAAGACACAGTGCATATAGTGCATGTTAGAAATCATAGCCCCAAGTGCTATTAGAGAATTTGCCCATGGGGGCACCTGGCTGGCTCTGTTGGTAGAGCATGCCACTTTTTTTTCTTTAAGATTTATGTATCTATTTTAGAGAGAGAGTGTGGGCGGGAGGAGGGGGAGGGGCAGAGGAAGAGGGAGAGAGAAAATCTCAAGCAGACTGCCCGCTGAGCACAGAGCCTGACATGGAGCTGGATCTCTGGACCCTGAACTCATGGCCTGAGCTGAAATCAAGACTCAGTTGCTTAACCGACTGAGCCACCCAAGTGGCCCAAGTCTGCAGCTCTTGATCTCTAGGTTGTGAGTTCGAATCCCGGGCTGGTTGTGGAGGTTACTTATAACTTAAAAAAAACATTAAAAAATGGGACACCTGGGTGGCTTAGTTGGTTAGCCATCTGCCTTGGGCGCAAGTCAGCATCCCAGGGTCCTGGGATGGAGTCCAGCATTGGGCTCCTTGCTCAGCAGGGAGCCTGCCTCTCCCTCTGCCTACTGCTCTCTTTCTTGTTCTCTCTCTGAAAAAATCTTTTTTTAAGATGTTAAAGATAATTTTAAAAAGAAAGAAAATTTGCCTCATGAAAAAGACTATGTACAGCCACCTATGATGTCTAGCCCCACGGGTTGGGGACAGAATGTGATGTGGCCCTTCTGAATCATCCATTCTTCCCAGCCTCAAGTCCTGCTATGGAAATGGAAGTGGTGTGCATCAGTCAAGGAGGAAAAGCTGGAAGTTAGAGGCAGCACATGGTAGAGTAAGCACGACCAGGGTGTCCGGGTTTCCCACCCCTCTAAATTGTGAACCATGCACCTGCTGGTTCATGCAATGATTTTTAGGAGGTGGGTCATGCTTTTAGTAATTGGGTATTTATTTTAATGTGTATTGGAAAAAGTAACCAGCACATCCAACCTATGACCTCAGGACTATTATTAATCAGGATAAGCTCTGAGTTAATTTGGAAAAATTATTGGCTAACTATATTGGGCACCTCCGTAAAGTATGATAGAAACTGTAAAATGGCTCTTGAGTGTCACTGACATTTAGAAAATACTGATTGGAGGTGTCTCTCTGGCTTAGTTGTAGGAGCATAAGACTCTTGATCTTGAGGTCATGAGTTTGAGCCCCATGGTGGGATTAGCGATTATTTTAAAAAAAAAAAAAAAAGGAAAATACTGACCTAAGGAAATCCCAAAAGTTGACACGCCTTAAAAACAAACAAAGAAACAAGTATGAGGATTTTGGTACCATTTCAAGCGTTTCCTGCTCACGTTGCCAATATTCATTCTACGTAGGATCAAACAATGAGAAAGCAGTAGAATATGCTTCATTGTTTGGAGTCAGACAGAATTGGAGATTCGATATCATCTTTTTCATTGAATTGGCTCTGCTAACGTGGGCAGTTTATTAGGTTCGGGCTCACTTGTGTGGGGTGTTCATTTTAAAGGATTATTTATTCGTGGGGCATTATTTTTCAGGGATCGCTGTAAGGTTTAGGTGGGCTGATGCATAAAGCCCCTGGCAGGTAGTAAGCAAACACTGACAAGTCCTTTCTGCATGTCCCCTCTGTGGGTTAGATGCAAAGAGGTAGCACCCCAGTTGCCCCTCTCTTTTCCTCTGGTCTATGCACGGCTGTCACACCTGTTGGGGCCTCTCATGGTTCCTTCTTTTTTTCTTAAGTCGGTTCCATGCCCAGCGTGGGGCTTGAACTCACAACCCCAGCTCGAGAGTTGCATGCTTTACCTACTGAGCCAGCCAGGTGCCTCTCATGGTCCCTCCTTATGAAGAGTCTTGGTCGGGGGTGGGGGGAGAGGAAGCTGCCTGCTCACTGGGCGGCTATGGACAGCTCCAGTTGAAAGAAAGGTATCTCTGCCTTTCCCAGTTGACATCTCAGAGAAACACCTGCGTCTCTTGTAGGAAAAGTGGTTAGGGTTCCAACTGGCTCAGAAAAGCCTGTTTAATTCAGAGTGTTGTAGACTTCGGATAGCAATATTTTTATGCTCTGTTTGCAATGTTGTGAAATACCAAGTGGTTTTTAAAATATATATATATTTAGTTATTTATTTGGAGGGGAGGGGCAGAGGGAGAGAATCTGAAGTAGACTCCCCACTGAACAAAGAGCCCAATGCAAGGCTCAGTCCTGTGACTCTGAGATCTTGACCTGAGCAGAAATCAAGAGTTGGAAGCTTCACTGACTGAATGACTCAGGCGCTCCTACCAAGTGTTTAATTGTTAGGATCCTGCCTCTTGTACAGTTAATTGTACTTTATGCCACTTTTGTGCACTGGATTTCTCGTGAAACTTTTTTTCCCCTCTTTTCTCTTAGATTCTGAAATATGTGGAATGCTTCACTGGACCCGATATTATGGCCATGCATACAATGCTGATAAACAAACCTCCAGATTCTGGTAAAGAGCTCTTATTTGTTATGGAGAAGCCAAAAAATAAATAAAAATGAAAAGAGAAAGTTTAAGGTGTTCTAACTCTAGCTGTGTGTATAACTGCTAAACTTGGATAACTAAATATATGTGTCCTCTTATTTAAGACTTAAAATAGCATACATCATACCAATAATGAGGTAGAATAGCGATTTCAGATGTTATCTGTAGGATTATTATTGGATTTATGGATGACTGACTGGCTTGCTGCTCAAAAGTTCGGTTTAATGAACACGACTGTTCATATACCATAGACTCCTACTATTGTAATTATCATCCCTAGGCTTTGTTAACTATTCTCACCAATGATAGTATGAATTCTGCCTTCTTGATTGAAGATATTATTATTATTATCAAAATTAAAACTATTCCTATAAATCATATACAACAGTTGACTTAAAATGTCTTGTACTTGCTGAAATGTAGTTCCTAAGAGCTCACTCCCAGAGAAACTGATTTGGAAGCTAAAATCCAGGAATCTGCACTAAAAAAAAATTTTTTTTTAAGTAGGCTACATGCCCAGCATGGAGCCCAACACTGGACTTGAGCTCATAAGCCTGAGATCAAGATCTGAACTGAAATCAAGGATCAGATGCTTAACTGCCTGAGTTACCCAGACACCCCAGGAATCTGCATTTTTAAAAAAGATTTTATTTATTTATTTGACAGAGAGAGACACAGCGAGAAAGGGAACACAAGCAGGGGGGGTAGGAGAGGGAGAAGCAGGCTTCCCGCAGAGCAGGAAGCCTGATTCGGGGCTCGATCACAGGACCCTGGGATCATGACCTGAGCCGAAGGCAGACACTGAACGATTGAGCCACCTAGGCGCCCCAGGAATTTTTAAAGCATTTTTTAATGCATTTTAAATTTAATTTTTAAATGCATTTTAAAGCCATCCACAGCTCTTGGGCCATGCTGAGAAATTCTACTCTACTAGCAGTAACAAATTGGTCCTTCAAAATTCTTTATTGATTTTCACTTTTTTTAGAGAAAAAGAGGACAGAAGAGCTTTATGTCACTGGCCTGTAGTGTAGCACCACGAAATCTCTCCTACCCGGGATATCTTGCTTAGAGAGGTCGGGGTCAGGGGTTGGGGAACAACACCAAGTTCAGAGTGCAAAACAGGGAACCACGTAAATGTGGTTCTGTGATCTCTGATTCTACACAGTGACTGTCCACCAAGTGCTTCTAGTTTCGCGAGGAACTTCTCGGAGGCCTTTTATTAATTTAGTTATTTGATAGTGTTTGTATCAGTCATATAGAGGGATAACAGGGAACTTCAAATTTGGTTACTCTCTTCAATTAATCAAACTTTTTTTTGAATACTAGGCCCTGTGCCCAAACCAGAGTTACAAAGGAATAAAGCACAATAGAGATCATGACATGTTATGAGTTGCTAGAGAATGGTGTGAGTCCTCGGCTATCAGAAACCCAGAAAAAAGGTGTAGGATCTGGAGTCACCCTGTTGATTTGATAGTCCAACTTGGAGCTTATCTCTCCAGGCTGATTTTCTATAGTGTTGTTTCACTTGTTTGCGTTTTGTAGGGATGGTCATTGTTCTGGTTTTCAGGCAGAGAAGACAAATTCTGAGGTTCAAGTGTGGTTAAACAGCAGGTTCTGTTTCAGGCAAGAAGACATCCCGCCATCCCTTGCACCAGGATCTGTACTATTTCCCCTTCAGGCCCAGCAATAACATAGTTTGTGCTTGGACAGCCATGGAGCATATCGACCGGAACAATGGCTGCCTGTGTGTGCTCCCAGGCACTCACAAAGGCTACCTGAAGCCACACAGTTATCCCAAGTGGGAGGTATGTCTGCGGAAAGGATAAAACTTTCCCTTCCTTCCTTCCTTCCTTCCTTCCTTCCTTCCTTCCTTCCTTCCTTCCTTCCTGCTTTCCTGCCTTCCTGGCTCCCTCTGTCTCTCCCTCCCTTTCTTTCTTTTTTAGGATTTACTTATTTATTTACTTATGTGAGTCAGAGACACAGAGAGAGAGACAGTGATAAAGGGAGAGAGCTCATGATATTAACACATGCAAGAGGTAGCGGGGGCCGAAAGAAGCAGAGGGGGAGGAAGAGGACATGCAGACTCTGCTGAGCACTACCTCAATATGCAGCTTGATCTTATGACCCTGAGATCATAACCCAATCCCAAAATCCAGAGTCAGACACCCAACTCCCTGAGCCACCCAGGTACCCCTAGAGGGTAAATCTTAACCATGATATTAATTGTTTTGATTTCATATCAGATTCTATATAGAACTTTGACAATGAGATGGCATTTTCTTTCTTAACAAAACATTGTTTTAGGTTTTGGAATTCGGATCAGGGAAAATTCAAGGATGTCAGGTAAAATAATCATTTTTCTTTCAACAAGTGTTGGAAAGCTGACGAGTGTGGGGAACTCTGGTAGGCGGTATATAGGATCTAAGATCATCAAGCCTCATTGCAGAGGTCAGACATAAACACTCCCAACACCAGATGCATGCGTCAGCTGCCAAGTAATTCTTACCCACTGATCGCTGGATTTTAGGATAAAGAAGAGGGAGGAATCATCTCCTTCCTGCTAGAGAGACCAGCAAATGCTCTGGGGAAGGATGAGTAGTATTCCACTGCATGCCTGTTGCATGGTTTATTGATTGAACTATTGAATGCTTTTGAGCCCATGAATGGTGGTTCTTCAACAAACCATAAAGGACTCTTCATCTCATGAAACAAACTGAGGGTTACTGGGGGTGGGAGCGTAGGGAGAGGGTGGATGGTTTATAGACATTGGGGAGGGTTTGTGCTATGGTGAGTGCTGTGAAAGGTGTAAGCCTGATGTTTCACAGGCCTGTACCCCTGGGGAAAAAAAAAGATGATAATCTTGAGATGTAGAGCAGGAGGTACTGGAGGTGAGGAGTCCAGAAGAAAAGAAACCAGAGAGGAGACTACGAGTGTTGTAGGCATCAGACAATAAAGTCTGGAAACCCGAGAAGAGCATGTGTTGTTAAGGTAGGAAGGATGAATGTGGGTTTTCTTTTTCTGTAGGAAGTAAAGAATATGGATTTCAGGACTTCTGTCTCAATTAGAATTCTTGCACTGAGGATCAGTGCAAAGTGAAAATCTTTGAGTCTGGATTCTGATATAAAATCTGAAACTGTGAGATACATGAACTGAGTTGAGGTTTAGGGAAACTTTGGTGCAGGCAACAGAAGTGGGCTATGGCTGACTTAGGTCCAAGGGAGTGTCTTGGAGAGTGGCAGGCACATGCTGAGTTCATGGAAAAGCTGGCTGGCTCTGGTGAGCAGGAAAGTGGGAGTCACTATTCAGTGGGAACAGTCAGGATGGGGCACTTGGTGGGGGCAGTTGAACCTTGACCATGGCCAGTGCCTTTGATTGATCCTATGTTCAGATACAAAGTGATGACAGTGGGAGGTGAGATTAACTTAACGTAGGTCACATATCCACCTGGCCAGGAGAGAAGTACACTGGATCAAGGTCCCAATATAGTCCAGTAGGAAAGAATCCTTCCCCCAGAAGAATGTGAGAGAGCCTTAGGAAGGGGAATGGAATACTGTGCTCCCTCCATTTCCACTACTTAAAGCAATAACTAATACTGGAATTCGTTATTAAAAAACCACAACGTTGTAATTTACTGTTCTTCTTTCATTACTCTGGATTTGAGGAGTGCTTTCTGAGCTGAAAACACTTGAACATATTCTCTCTTTTGGCTTGGGAAAACAGTTTGCTTCCCACAATGATTTAGGCAAAGTTCTGGATGAGGAGACTATCATGCTGGGAAAGAGTAATTACAGATTCAGGTTGGAAAGGGGATCTCCCCTGTTAACTGCAAAATGCAAAGTTGGTCCAGATCTTCACTTATAATTCAGTAATGAAGGTTAAGTGGAAATTTCAGATTCTTCATTTGGTCCCCCAAATCCATGATTTCTACAACAAGATATCTGAGAAATTTTTGTATATTTACAGTTCCTTTTAAGACTCTATTTATCTCTTTCTCTTGGCAGAACTTAGGAAAACTTTGCTTTTCCTAATGAGTCATTGATAAAATTCTTTTTTTTCTTTTTTAAAGATTTTTATTTATTTATTTCACAGAGGGAGAGAGATCACAAGGAGGCAGAGAGGCAGGCAGAGAGAGAGGGGGAAGCAGGCTCCCCGCTGAGCAGGGAGCCCGATGCGGGCCTCGATCCCAGGGCCCTGAGATCATGACCTGAGCCGAAAGCAGAGGCTTTAACCCACTGAGCCACCCAGGCGCCCATTGATAAAATTCTTAATCATTGGGTTCCTCATATACAGTCTTGGGTTCTCTTATGTGTTCTAGGGAGGAGTTAACATAATGTTCTATGGGATCCAGGACTATGATGAAAACTGCCCCCGAGTGCACCTTGTGATGGAGAAGGGAGACACTGTTTTCTTTCATCCTTTGCTCATTCATGGATCTGGTTGGAACAGAACTCAAGGATACCGGAAGGTATGCATTCACATCACTGTACTTCCAAAGATGAATACGTTAGAAACAAAAATGTCAAGATATGTGAAACTTTATGAGATTTGTGACATTGAACTAAATTGGCCTTTTGTCTGGTTTATTTACGAGGAAACCTGTTTCCTGGTAAAAAAGCACTTCATGCTTTTTTCCTCATATCAGTAAGAAGCCAGTTGACCTCAGGATCCCAATCCTGCTGCTACTGAACTTTGAACATTCATAGAATTGCTTCAGAGGAAGAACATACTTGGGAGACCACAGCCTGTGCTTTTGGAAGCAGAAACAATGGCTGATAAATAATAAAATTTGGAATGTATATAGCTCATAGTAACCACATAAGAGGAAAGTTTATAATAGCTTTGTTATTTGAAAAACCATTATTGATTCCAAACAAAGGTTCTAAATTGGCTCCCCAGACCTCAGATTTTGCATGCAGCCATATTTTTCATCCCTGATTCCTAGAATTTGTTTTTAGCTTCAGAATGTTTTAAAAACCTAATAATTTCATTGCTTATGTTAAAAACTGACAAAATTTCTCATAGTCCCAGATTTCTCACTTCTCAAAAATTCAGCAGATCTGACAGTACTGTGGACTCACATTTATCCATATAACATGGCTCTTGATACTAAATATTGGGGGGCTTCTTTGGGGCTGAGTGAAGCCTTCTAGTTTGTCACACCAACTCAATGGTTGGTCAATGGTTAGCTACCAGGTTCCATCTTCTATTCATTCATATTTCCATCAGGTTGACAGGGCCATGGTGAGGGTGAGGCAAGAAGACACTCTCTTCTAGATAAAAATTTAATGGGAGTGGGAGGCCAGTGCCAAGAAAAGCCCTCAGCAATCAAGTTAAATGATATTTTAGGCCAGTATTTAGAAAATCAAAATTAATTGAAAAAATATCCATGATGTAAGGTGGTATCACTGAATTCTCCAGAACCTTACACCAGTTAGAGTGGCAAAAATCGACAAGGCAAGAAACAACAAATGCTGAAGAACTTGTGGAGAAAGGGGAAACCTCTTACATTGTTGGTGGGAATGCAAATGGGTGCAGCCACTTTGGAAAACACTGTGGAGTTTCCTCAAAAAATTAAAAATAGAGCTACCCTATGACCTGGCAATTGCACTACTGGGTATGTACCCCAAAGATACAGATGTAGTGAAAAGAAGGGCCATATGCACCCCAATGTTCATAGCAGCAATGTCCACAATAGCCAAAATGTGGAAAGAGCCAAGATGCCCTTCAGCAGACGAATGGATAAAGGTGATGTGGTCCATATGCACAATGGGATATTACTCAGCCATCACAAAGGACNATCAGAAAGGACGAATACCTAACTTTTACATCAACATGGATGGGACTGGAAGAGATTATGCTAAATGAAATAAGTCAAACAGAGAAAGTGGTTTCACTTATTTATGGAACATAGGGACTAGCATGCAGGACATTAGGAGAAGGAGGGGAAAAACAAAGGGGAAGAAATCGGAGTGGGAGATGAACCATGAGAGACTACGGACTCCAGGAAATAAGCTGAGGGTTTTAGACAGGAGGGGGTGTGGGGACGGGTTAGCCCATGACNGTCAATTATCATATGGTTTCATTTATTTATGGAACATAAGGACTAGCATGGAGGACATTAGGAGAAGGAAGGGAAAAACAAAGGGGGAAGAAATCGGAATGGGAGATTAACCATGAGAGACTGTGGACTCCATGAAATAAGCTGAGGGTTTTAGACTAGAGGGAGGTGGGGGGATGGGTTAGCCCAGTGATGGATATTAAGGAGGGCATGGATTGCATGGAGCACTGGGTGTTATATGTAAACAATGAATCTTGGAACACTGCATCAAAAACTAATGCTGTACTGTATGGTGACTAACATAACACAATAAAAAAAAGAAAAGAAAAAATATGCATGATGAACACAGTGCCAACATTTTAAATAAAGACTAGATCAGACTCTCCACCAGCATGACCCTCGGAAGTGTGCAAGCAGGGGGTAGAGACACAATGATATAAATAATATGAGTGTTCCTGAGTTTCACTAATTTGGGCCTTCTAGCATGTATCCTTAGCCCCAAAATTCAACTTGAAATGAAAAATGGAAATGTATGTGTATGTGTGTGTATAAAAACAGGAAGCTAAGACAAATAGCCTGAACATTTACATGAGTCAGAAAGTTATAACATGTGCTATAGGATCAAGATCATAAACTGAGAGAGGATAACTACATATTGAAAGATCCCATATTAAAACATTGAGTATAAAATCATCGCAGTATAAAATAAAAGCTACAGAATATAAAAAACCCCGAGTAAGGTGAGTGCTAATACGCTGACTTTGCAATTTTTCAATAGTTTTTCAACTAGTTTAATGTTTGGGAAAATGGAACCCTTAAAAGAATACAAAAACACACCTGTGGGTGTGCCCTTTATTTCTTTGGCCTCAGGTGTCACTCCTCCTTGGCATGGTGTGGGGGCTTCTGTGGGAAATGGAGTTTGTGACTCCACTGCCTAGAAATTCGATGTTCTGGGCAAAGCAGGCAGTCCTTCCAGTAGGCATAGTTGCCTCAAGAGAACTAACCTGAAACTAGGAAAGTGAGTTTTAAGTTAAGATCAGGTTATAACTTTTTTCAAGAATGGGGAGAACCAAGTAACCTCCATTTTACTTTTAGACGGAAACGAGATGGGGATCATATATAAATGTTATTGGGCTTCAAGTGTCCATTTTATTTCAAAGGGGTGGTATGTATATTATTGTCCTCTGGAAGGTACTTTTGTTTGTTTGTTGTTCTTCCTTCCTCTGGAAGGTTGTTGTTTGTTTTCATGATCTGTAACCATTGAAATGACAACCACCACAAACTCAACTGAATAACTAACTTCCCTGACTAAGATGATGAAGAACCCTGGAACATATTCCTGTTTAGGACTTGAAGAGATTCACACACTAGAGAAATCACATGTTAAAAAGTTAAAGTCCTCTTACATTTGTCTTTATTAGGTTCCCTGCCCATTTTGAAAGCAAGTATCACAGGGAGCTAAAAACCTCTTCTATTTCTCAGACTTAAACTGTACCTGGGGGGAAAAAGATGCTGAACCCTGAAGAGACTAATACAGGACAACACGGAACATTCTAGAAATCAAACACTGAGTGAAATAGCTGAGTTTCTAAAAGAAAACTTCCTGTTCGGTTGCTGCTGTTAATGGAATGGGTTTTTTTTTTTTCCCAGTATTAATCCTGTCATTCTGCACAGGCAATTTCCTGCCATTTTGCCAGTTCGAACTGCCACTACATCGATGTGAAAGGCACCATTCAAGAAATCGCTGAGAGGGAGTTCATAGGGATAGAAAAAAAATTACGTGGAATTCCAGAAGACTCCAAGCTGAAGGTACGTTTTTCTGAGATGATAGGTTGACTTTTTTTTCTTATTTTCTTCATTTGCTCAATAAGTCCCATACCTGTTGAATTTGGAAGTATAACATGCTTTGTTTAGAGCGCCCTGCAGAAGCCTTGCTGAGACCCACTAAGAATGACAGTGGAATTTCAGCTTATACTCGCTTCCCTACCTGGGGCACCTGAGCACCCGGTGCTACTTTATATCTTTGGCCCCCTGTGCTAATCAGGCTATCCTGTTCCAGGACGGACAGATGGAAACAGAAAACAGATCTGGAGGAGAGCAAGAGAAGGACAAAGGCTACCTTCTGAATACACAGAAGGAAAGTTAAAGGCTTGTGCTCCTAACCATAGGCCTCCTTTATTTGTATGGGGCAGAGTATTTACATACCTACAGATCCAAGGAGACTCCCAGAAAGCCATTCCTAAGCAGGTTTTTGTTTGGGTAGGTTCACCTCTGGAGTTTCATGGAACAAACTTCAGAAACCACTGACGCTTATCAATGGGGGCATGAGACATTATTTTGTACCCTTTCTACTTAATACACATCACTTGTAAATTCTTTGTAACTAGTGAACATTCAGAGCTGATGATGATCACCAAATTATAGTCCAAGCAAATAAACGTATTTACTTTGTAGACAAAAGTCCACTTTAGCCTCTGTGCCAGGAAGCTGATCCTATGTTTTAATTTGGATTCATCATAATGCATGCATTTCCTATGGGGGTGACAGGACCCCCAAGGAGACCGAATATCATGATAACTCCAGGCCTTCCGCTACTGTGAGGAAGACCATACACCAACACAAAGCTACTGTGCCACTGGGAGTCATCTTCTGAAACTCCTTTCCAGCTTAAAAATCTCACTTCTTCCTTGGCCCCTTCTCCCTTTAGCATCTGTGAATCTATCCCATATCTGCGAAGGCTCTCATTTCACACTGTAGATGGTAGACAGTCTTGTCCTTCTCCCTTGGTCCAGTACTTAAAACGCTTTATGAAGGCATCATATTTTGTCAAGTGGGGCTTCTGTGCAACACTCCAGATTTTAAAGCAGAAAAAAAATTGCATGTTTGTGGTTTGTCAGGTTGTGATAAGTGAATTGCATCCTGTATTTATTTCATTTATTTGAGAGAGAGAGAGAGAGAAAGGGCAAGCAGGAAGGGGGCAGGCAAAGGGAGAGGGAGAAGCAGACTCCCTGCTGAGTGGGGAACCTAACTCTGGGCTCAATCCCAGGACCTTGACATCATGACCTGAGCCAAAGACTGATGCCTAAGAGACTGAGCCACCCGAGGGCCCCGCCTGTGTTTATTTTAAAATGTTAGTCTTGCAGGTACAGTTTCTCAGGTTACTTAGAATGATACTAACTTCTATTACATAGTTCTTTGTGAGGTACAAGAGCTCTATCATATCCCTAGTCTTTCTTCACCAAATCCCAGTGGATCGGTCATTCTTACTTTTTTTTTTTAAGATCTCTTTATTTATTTGAGAGAGAGAGAGTGCACACAAGCTGGGGGAGAGAAGAGGGAGAGGGAGGGAATCTCCACCAGACTCCCCACTGAGCGAGGAGCCCGAGACGGGGCTCAAACCCACCACTCTGAGATCATGACCTGACTCAGACACTTAACTGACTGAGCCACCCAGGGTCCCCTCACTTCATGGCCTTAAGGAGAAAGTGAAAAGTCCAAGAGGTTGGCCTGAGTGATATAAGTGACAGAGCTACCTTTCAGAGTCAGGTCCAATTCCCAAACCGTTTTTTCCACCTGACCTAGCTGTTGGCTCAAATATAAAACAAGAAACAAAAAAGTATGAATTGTTTTATTAAGAACAAAGGAAACAAAAACACATCAACCCATAACTCATGACATCATTTTCACTTAGGAGCAAATCACTCTAAATGGGGCAGCGTCTAAAGGAACGCAGGACAAGGGGCGGTGTGGGCTGTTGTGACCAAACACTGTGCTCAGCTGGTTGAAGACACCTGTGATCAACAGCAGCGCCAAGTAACACAGGCTGACCTTCTGGGGACTTGCTCTCTTAGTTTGTTCAACACTATTCTAGATGTGGGCAGATAGGTTATTTGGAGTCTTAGAATATGGTTTATTTACTAATTGACAGGACTACCGTGCAAAGTATTTCCATTTAACCATTAGTAGATGCTAGCAATCTACTTTGTCTCATGCTGAACAGATTCCTGGATTCCAGTTGTGTTCCATCAACTCACTGTGTTTGGTTTTATTTCCAGGATGTGTGTAGATTTCGAGGGCGGCTGGTGAAAGGAAAGAGGATCAACCTGTGAGGTAGCCCTCTGCTGGAGCTTTTGGAGAGAAAACCAAAACGAATCAAGGTGCCTGGGGAAAATGTTTTCTTAACAAGCTGTCCTAATCTTTTCTATCGCTTGTTCTCAAATCACGATGCATGTACTTCCTGGCACGTGGTTAGTTCTACATGCAGAGCTGTTGCTTTCACGGAGGAAGAGCTGTAACAGTAGCCAATTACTTTTTTCAGGAGAACTAACCAAGGGTTGCACCTAATAAAGGTGATTGATGTCTAATTTAAGCGTGTTCAATCAGTTTCTTTCATTCAGTTAGCTCTTTGCCCAAGCAGCAAGGAATCCTTTGAAACTCAGGGTATGCGGACTTTTCTATCCCTCTTCTGGAAAACCCACCAACCCCTGACTTCATGGCAGGAGAGACTTCTCAGATCTAGAACATTGCCTCACACAGGCACGTGTAATGAAGTGCATGGTGGAGTAGAAATAAGGGAGGATGCTTGTGCTCTGATGCAGGATTCCTTGCATGACTTCTCCAACCCAAGCGGCCTCCTTAAAAAACAAAAAAACAAAAAAACAAAAAGACCAGTTCTTTCCAAGTCAATTTCTCTGTTCTTGAAGAAGGAAGACAAAGGTGGCTTCATCTGCTATTTGTTTGTTTGTCTGTTTTTGGTTTTTTTTTTAAAGATTTTATTTATTTGACAGAGAGGGACAAGTCAAGAGAGGGAGCACAAGCAAGGGGAGTGGGAGAGGGAGAAGCAGACTCCCTGCTGAGCAGGGAGGCCCGACGTGGGACTCGATCCCAGGACCATGACCGGAGTCGAAGGCAGATGCTCAATGACTGAGCCACCCAGGTGCCCCCCATCTGGTATTTTTTATTGAGAAGGCAGCTGAAAATCCTCAGCATTTATGAATGAAACCTAAACTCTTTCAAACAACGGGGACAATTTTAGATAGTTTGGGTTTCTAATGGGCATGAACTGGGAAAATTTATTTTATTTTATTTTAAAGATTTTATTTGTTTATTTGAGACACACACACACAACACCCACCCACCCACACACACACACACACATGCATGAACAGCGGGGAGGGGCAAAGGGAGAGGTAGTCGGCCAGATGAGCAGGGAGCCCGACAAGCGGCTCAATCCCAGGACACTGTGATCAAGACCTGAGTCTAAGGCACAGGCTTAATCCACTGAGCTACCCAGGAACCCCAAGGGGGATTTTATTTTATTCAGTGCTGTATTTCTACACCAGCCGGGGGCAGCAAAGAGACATAGTCCTGATGTTTAAAGATAACATTTCACTAAGAAATAACAGACTCCCTTTCTTGTCAATCTGCAAAGAACAGGTTTTCCTAAATCAAGTTTCTCTGTTTTTGTCAGTTTCTTTGTGAGGACACCCTATTTAAGCTCAGGTCCAGGTGGAAACTGAAGAAGGCAAGACTATCCCTGACAGGGCTTAAGGAAACTGGGTTATGGAATAATTGGACATAAAACGTACCTAAGGGAATGCCTGTGTAAACAGCATGTTTGGAACCCTGTTCCACCAAAAAGCCTTTCAAACTAATTTCAAATGTAAAATAAATTTGAAAAAATAAACGTCAATAGGAAAACCAGATAACACAATGTGTTAAACTTCCCTTATGCATTGAGTGCATGCCAGCGAGTCAATCAGGAAAGCATTCATTGCCCATTTTATTTGTGTCCCTCTTGTCCATTCATTCATTTCACAAATATCCAACCATCCATTGTGCATAATAGGACTAGATGTGGAACAACTACAGCACCGGAATGAGTTAGGGCGGCTAGTTTTGTCTATGTGGACCCTCCTGGGAAAGGTGTGAGCGCAGGTCAGCGGCAAAATGAAGAGCTGAAATGTGACTATCAGGGCATCTCGGCAGAATGAGGAACAGCTGGTTTCTCAGTGGGTATAAAGAGGATTTACCCTGGGTGAGTGTTTATTTGCCCAGAGACTAACCTCAAAGGATTATAGCAGGTACTCAAAGTGCAGACCAAAGCAAATTGAAAGGATCCCCTCCTATGATTGACAGTCCGGGGAAAACCAAGCTTTGCTCCCAGTATCTGCTTGGAGCTCTCCCTTTGTGAGCCACAGCCTTAACCAGGTTGCAAAGCTTCTGCCTGAAATCACAATTAACGGTTAATAACATGGTCCCGTTTCCTAAGGCCAATTCTAGTAATCGTGTTCTATGGTTCACACCAAATCCACCTGTGCACAATCTTTTCTTACTAACCCAGGTCAACCCTGCAACTCAGCTCCTTAACCCACCTGGAGGTTCAGCATGGACCGACACTTGGCACTTGATCCTTTTCCAAAAAGCACAATTTTCTCCATGGTAATATTCTGCCTTTCCAAACAGCGATGGTAGGCCCCTTGACAGCCCTGTCTGTTCCTTGGCCCCATACCCTGCCCTGGGCCACTAACACTGCCCTCACGCACGAGGCACGTGCTACTTATGGTTTGTTCAATGTGAACACCAAACTTCTCACTTTCGCAGCTGTCCCTCCTACATAAGACAGCGTCCTCCTGGACATTGAGACACTTGACCCGTGGAGCCTCAACACCATTTCTGGTCCCAGACAGGTTTTTTTTTCCTGAGTATTCCAAGCACCTCTAATTCTACTGTTCTCTTCACCTAACCTCTACCCTTTAGGTTGGGGGCTGGAAAAACTGGTGACTGTGACTGAGAAGTTGGGTCACTCCTCAGAAGCTCTAGAAAATGTGTTGAGTTTAAAATTTTTTTATTTTTAATTTGATATCCTTTATATTTCCTTAAAGTTTTGTTCCTTTGTTTGTTTATTTATTTATTTATTATTTACCCCAGGGGTACAGGTCTGTGAATCATCAGGCTTACACCTTTCACAGCATTCACCAAAGCACAAACCCTCCCCAATGTTCATAACCCATCCACCCCATCCCTACCCTCCCACCCCTCAGTAACCCAGTTTGTTTTGTGAGATTAGGAGTCTCTTACGGTTTCTCTCCTTCCCGATCCCAACTTGTTTCATTATTTTTCCCACCCTACACCCCTCCCTGCCCTTCAAATTCCTCATATCAGAGAGATCATTTGATAATCGTCTTTCTCTGATTGACTTATTTCGCTCAGCATAATACCCTCTAGTTCCATCCACATCATTGCAAACAGCAAGGTTTCGTTTCTTTTGATAGCTGCATAGTATTCCATTGTATATATATACACCACATCTTCTTTATCCATTCATCTGTGGATGGACATCTAGGTTCTTTCCATAGTTTAGCAATTGTGGACATTGCTGGTATAAACATTCGGGTGCACGTGCCCCTGAGGATCACTATCTTTGTATATTTAGGGTAAAGACCCAGTAGTGTGATAGCTGGGTTGTAGGGTAGCTCTATTTTCAACTATTTGAGGAACCTCCATACTTTTTTCCCGAGTGGCTGCACCAGCTTGCATTCCCAAGGGTTTATTTTTTTAAAGTAGTCTCTATACCCAATGTGAAACTTGAACTCACACTCCTGAGATCAAGATTCGGATGCTCTGCTGACTAAGACAGACAGGCACCCCTACTTTGTTTTCTTTTGGGGGGGAAGAGAGAGAGAGGGGAGGGACCCCCACCTCCATCCTCGGATGAGCAGGGGGTGAGGCAGAGGGAGACAGAGAAGCAGACTTCCCACTAAGCAGGGAGCCTGATGTGGGCTGGATCCCAGGACCCCAAAATCATGACCTGAGCTGAAGGCAGACTCTCAACCAGCTTCATCACCAGGGAGACCCTGGACACTTTGCTTTCAATTCTTTGGGTTATATAAGCAGAAATGGGGTTGCTGTATCATATGGTATTTCTATTTTTAATTTTTTGAGGAACCTCCACACTGTTTGCAATAGTGGCTATATCCGTTTGCATTCTCACCAACAGTGCAGGAAGGTTATAATTTCTCTACATCCTCACCAACACTTGTTATGTGATTATCAGAATTTGTCTTGATTTGATAATAATGAGATAGAGAATTTGTCTTATCATTTTAGGCTTTCTGTGCCTAACCTGCTATATGCTGGTTTCTTCTTAGTCCTAGGTATACCTTCCTCTCTAAATGTTGTATAAAAGATTTTGTGTAGCCATACATGGCTCAGATGTCCTGAGAGATGAAGCTTACTTTTCCTTCTCATTCACTGCATGCCTGACCTCCATTCCCTGCCTCGGCGATTTTAACGGAAGCAGAATGCGACATCAAATCCTAAACACAATGAGGGGTGCTGATCTATGTTCTGGGTGGGGACAAGGGTTTGTGCCAGGGTGATGTGTGAAATATGGAACAAGGACACCATTAAGGAGACATCCTGCAGACAGGAGTGTGGCACCTCTTGACAATTTGTGAAGTTCCTGAGAAATGGGCAACTCATCAGGCTCACTGGAAGTGCTCCAGGAAAGTGGCCAGACTTCAGAAGGCTCACAAGGGAGGCTGGTTCCTGTGGCAGGTTGGGGCCTGGTCTTGCAGGCTGGCTCAGTCCATGTCCACTATTTCCAGAGCAGCATGCCCCTGCTCTCCGTTCCTGTTGCCTGAACTCAGTGTAATACCCCAACACCTTTACTCAAGTAGGGTACTGCATACAGCATCCAAACAAAAAGATCAATAGGGAGACGATGGCCTTTCAATGACACATTAGACCAGATAAGCTAATAGATACAAACAAAACATAACACCCAAAATCCAGCAGAGTACACATTTTTCTCATGTGTACATGGAGCATTCTCTAAGACAAAGCACACATAAGGACACAAGACAAGTCTCTTTTCTCGATTAAAACTGTTCACAGTGTATGGATAGAGGGAATATACCTCAGTATCATAAAATCCGCCTATGAAAAACCCACAGCCAATATCATTCTCAATGGGGGAAAAGTGAGAGCTTTCCCTCTAAGGTCGGGAACAGGAATGGCAGGGATGTCCATTACTACCACTGCTGTTCAACACAGTACTAGAAGTCCCAGCCTCAGCAATCAGGCAACAGAACTCATACAGGAATTCAGCAAAGTGTCAGGATATAAAATCAATTGCATTCTTATACACTAACAATGAGACAGAAGAAAGAGAAATTAAGGAGTCGATCCCATTTACAATGGCACCCAAAACCATAAGATACTTAAGAATAAACCTATCCAAAGAGGCAAAGGATCTGCACTCACAAAACCATAGAATACTCATGAAAGAAATTGAAGAAGATACAAAGACATGGAAAAACACCTATGCTCATGAATTGGAAGAATGAATATTGTTAAAATGTCTATGCTACCTAGAGCAATCTACACATTCAGTGCAATCCCTATCAAAATACCATCAGCATTTTTCACAGAAATGGGACAACTAATCCTAAAATTTGTGTGGAACCAGAAAAGATCCCGAATAGCCAGAGGAAGGTTGAAAAGGTGGCATCACAATTCCAGACTTCCAGCTCTATTACAAACCTGTAATCATTCAGAAAGTATGGTACTGGCACAAAAACAGACACAGAGATCAATGGGACAGAATAGAGAACCCAGAAATGGACCCCAACTCTATGGTCAACTGATCTTCAACAAAGCAGGAAAGAATATCCAATGGAAAAAAGACAGTCTCTTCAACAAATGGTGTTGGGAAAATTGGACAACCACAGGCAGAGAAATGAAATCAGACCATTTCCTTACACCATACAAAACAATAGACTCAAAATGGATCAAAGACCTAAATGTGAGACAGGAATCCATCAAAATCCTAGAGTAGAACATAATTAGCAACGTCTTTGACCTCAGCCACAGCAACTTCTTGGTAACCACGTCTCCAAAGGCAAGGGAAACAAAGGCAAAAAAGAACTATTGGGACTTCATCAAGATAAAAAGCTTTTGCACAGCAAAGGAGGCAGTTGACAAAACCAAAAGACAACCCACAGAATGGGAGACAATATTTGGAAATGACATATCAGATAAAGGGCTAATATCCAAAATATATAAAGAACTTGTGAAACTCAATACCCAAAGAATAAATAAGCCAGTCAAGAAATGGGCAGAAGATATGAACAGACATTTCTGCAAAGAAGACATCCAAATGGCTAACAAACACAAAAAAATGCTCAACATTACTTGGCATCAGGGAAACACAAATCAAAACCACAACGAGATACCATATTACACCAATCAGAATGACTAAAATTAACAAGTGATAAATGACAGATGTTGGAGAGGATGCAGAGAAAGGGGAACCCTCCTACAATGTTGGTGGGAATGTAAGCTGGTGTAGCCACTCTGGAAAACAGTATGGAGGTTCCTCAAAAAGTTGAAAATAGAGCTACCCTATGACCCAGCAATTGCGCTACTGGGTATTTAACCCAAAGATACAAATGTAGTGATCTGAAGGGGCACCTGCACCTCAGTGTTTATAGCAGCAATGTCGACAACAGCTAAACTATGGAGAGAGCCCAGATATCCATCGACAGAAGAATGGATAAAGAAGATGTGGTATACACAATGGAATACTGTGCAGCAATCCAAAAAATGAAGTGTTGCCATTTGTAATGATGTGGATGGAACTAGAGNGGTATTATGTTAAGTGAAATAAGTCAGTCAGAAAAGACAAACACCATATGATCTCACTGATATGTGGGATTTAAGAAACAAAACAGAGGATCATAGGAGAAGAGAGGAAAAAGAAAACAAGACGAAACCAGAGAGAGAGAGACAAACAATAAGAGACTCTTAATTATAGGAAACAAACTGAGGGTTTTTGGAGGGGAAGGAGGTGGAGGGACGGGGTATCTGGATTTTGAACATTAAGGAATGTAACGAGTATTTGGGTTTATATAAGACTGATGAATCACAGGCCTGTCTCTCTGAAACCAATAATACATTATATGTTAATTAATTGAATTTAAATGAAACAGTTANTTAAATAAAACGGTTTAAAAAAACAAAGCCCCAAATTAGTAGAAGATTAATAAATCAGAGCAGAAATAAATGAAAGAGATTAAAATAATAGAAAAGATCAATGGAACTGAGAGCAGATTCTTTGAAAAGATAAAGAAAATGGATAAACCTTTAGGTAGATTAACCAAGAAAAAAAGAAAGAAAACCTACATAAACAATATCAGAAATGAAAAAGGAAAAGTTACAACCAATACCACGGAAATACAAAGAATCCTAAGGGACTACTATGACCAATTATAAACCAATAGTCTGGACAGCCTAGAAGAAATGGGTAAGTCCCCAGAAATCATATGATCTTTTTAGACTGAACCATAAAGAAATAGAAAATATGAATACAGTGATTACTAGTAAGGAGTTTGAAGTAGTAAACAAAAGCCTCTAAACCAACAAAAGTCCAGGACCACAGAGCTTCACTGGCAAATTCTACTAAACATTCAAAGAATGTGTAATACCCATCCTTCTCAAACTCTTCCAGAAAGTCGAAGAGGAGGGAAAGCTTCCAAATGCATTTTACTGCTTTACCCTGATACTAAAACCAAACAAAGACACCACAAAAAAAGAAAATTACAGGATAATATCCTTGATGAACATCATGGCAAAAATCCTCAACCAAGTATCAGCAAATCAAATTCAACAATACATATAAAGGATCATATACCACAATCAAGTGGGATTTACTCCAGGGNAAACTAAGGCAGTATACTCCTTGACATGTGCCTTAGTGACATCTTTGTGGATATGACTCCAGAGGCAAGGGAAACAAAAGCAAAAATAAACAAGTGGGACTACATCAAACCAAAAAGCTTCTACCCAGCAAAGAAAACCATCATCAGGGTGCCTGGGTGGCTCAGTTGGTTGAGCGGCTGCTTTTGGCTCAGGTCATGATCCCTGAGTCCTGGGATCGAGTCCCACATCGGGCTCCCAGTTCCACAGGGAGTCTGCTTCTCCCTCTGTCCTTCTCCTCTCTCATGCTCTCTCTCACTCTCTCTCTCTCAAAATGAATAAGTAAAATCTTTAAAAAAAATCATGAAAATGAAAAGGCAACCTACCAAATGGGAGAAGACACTTGCAAACTGTATATCTGATAATGGGTTAATTTCCAAAATACATAAGGAACTCAACAAAAAAACAACAAAAAGACAAACAACCTGATTAAAAAATGAGTAAGAGATCTAATAGGCATTTCTACAAGGGAGACAGATGACCAAAAGGCACTTAAAAAGATGCTTGACATCACTAATTATTACGGAAATGCAAATCAAAAGCACAATGAGGTATCACCTAACACCTGTTAAAATGGCTTTATAAAAAAAGACAAGAAATAACAAGTGTTGGAGAGGATGTGGAAATAAGGGAACCCTTCCGCACTGTTGGAAGGAATGTAAATTGGTGCAGCCACTGTGGAAACACTATGGAGACTCCTCAAAAACATTAAGAACAAAACTACCAAAGGAGCCACCCATTCCACTTTTGCATACTTATCCAAAGAACATGAAAACATTAATTCAATAAGACATTCATCTTTATGTTCACTACAGCATTATTTACAATAGCCAAGGTATGGGAAAAAAACCTGTGTTCAGCAGCAGATGAATGGAGAAAGATCTGGTATATTTATCATGGAATGTTACTCAGCCACAAAAAAGAATGAGATTTTACATTTGTGACAACATGGGTGGAGTGTGAGAGTATTATGTTAAGCAAAATACATTAGAGAAAGACAAATACTACATTTCACTCCTATGTGGAATCTAAAACAAAACAAAACAAAATAAAAACCCAACAAACACAAACCAAAAAATTTAAACTCAAAGATACAGAGAACAGACTAGTGGTTACCAGAGGACAAGGCGGATTGGGGGAAGGCAAATGGTGTGAAGGAATCCAACTGTATGGTGCTGCTTGGCAACTAGACTTGTAATGGTGATCACACTAGTATATGGATGTTGTATTAGAGAGCTGTACATCTGGAACTTACACATAGATATCTAGATACATGGATATATATGTACATAAGTGAACAGGGGGGTGCCTGGGTAGCTCAGTTGGTGAAGCATCTGCTTTTGGCTCAGGTCATGACCTCAGGGTCCTGGGATCGAGTCCCCACCTCCTAGTCCTTGCTCAGTGGGGAGTCTGCTTCTCCTTCTCCTTCTGCCTCTCCCCCTGCTTGTGCTCTTGCTCTCTCAAATAAATAAATAAAATCTTTTAAAACAATGAACAGGAAGAAATTAAACAACCTAGAAATTGGACACTCAGAAATACAAACTTTCTCTTGGTTGTTTTGGGGATTTCTGCCCTAGGTTGGGAGCCAGTAATTCTTTTCTGTCAAGAATCTGGCTCTTAAATATCAGGAGTCAGATAAAGATTTTCTGCTTCATAAACTGCATTCTGTGTCCGAAGGACTCAGTTCTGCTGTTACAGCAGGAAGGCAGTGAGGAACAATAGCTAACATGAAGAGGTGTGGCTACAATCCAATAAAACTCTATTTACAGAAACAAGCCATCTACCAGATTTGACCCTTTGGTTCTTATTTGTCTACCCTGCATTGGATGAGTCTGTGTATTTACAAAAGCAAACAATTGTCATGTACCTTGACAAAAAGATTGACCTGGCAGCTTGCAAACAATGCTTCAGAATACCTCCCTGTTTCTTCTAGATGAATAGGAAGGTGCTGTGAGCCTGGCCTTGTCCCGTGCAAAGCATGGCTTGCTTCCTTATGTGATGTGCCAATTTTTTTCCTTGATGTGGCCAATTGTTAATGTAGATTAACTTTGGGACACCCTGTGAAGACTTATCCCAAGTCCTCTAGTGTAACCTGTAACCCAGAAAGAGGTTGTTCTGAGACGGGGTGGGAGATATACAGTACTCGAGGACTCCACTTAAATATGCACGTTGGTATCCACCAGAAATCTTGGTTGCAAATGACAGAAACTGACCCTAAGCATGGGAAACAAAAATTAGATGGTGTTAGCAGGCTCTCCGGGACTTAGGGAAATGGCGTGTGGCTGGGGAGCCAGGCGTGCCATAGACAGGAGCACAGCACAGTGGATATGGGGTCCCTGCTTTGGAGTCAAAGCCCTGGGGACATGTCCTGGGGACAGAGTGTGAGCCACACGCCATGACTGGCTGACACAGAGGTGGAAACATAGAACATGGGCCTTCCTGGTTCTGTTTACCACCTACCCTAAGACCACGCTTCATGGTGGGGTGGGACTGCCTCAAAGCAAGATCAGGTAGCAAATAGAAAGAGGACAGACAAAATGTTTTCGTTTGCTACAACAGCCACACATCTGGATTTCATAGTCTGCCTGCAGGGGAACGGTAAAACCCACTGTGAACTTGAAGGGAAGGGCGGTGTCCCAACTGGCTCTCTCAGGCCTGTCCTAGGTGTCTGTCTCAGCCCTCGTGTGACACAGGCTCATCACCGATCATCTGGGAAGCACACTGTGGCCCACGGGAGCTCTGGCCTGGTGCAGCAGTCCCTGGGCTGCGGTGGTGACTCATTATGGGGTCTCTGCCAATACTTCAGTAGGTCACACCCCCACATTTTTTGTGGGTTTTTTGCTTTTTTTTCTTTGAGAGAGAAAGAGAGCACAGGGAGGGGAGGGGAGAGTGAGAGAGAATCAAGCAGGTTCCCTGCGCAGTGCGGAGCCCAATGTGGGGCTGATCTCACAACCCTGAGAGGGTGACCTGAGCTGATACAAGAGTCACTCAACCAACTGCACCACCCAGGTGTCCCATACCCTCAATTTCTGTATAAATTATAAAATAGGATAGAATGAAAAAACAGAAGAAATCAAAGAGCACTACATAAAGTAAGGGAAAGCAATGCTTTCTGTTTTCCTTTTAAAGACTTTATTTATTTATTTGTCAGAGAGAGAGAGAGAGAGAGAGCACAAGCAGGGGGAATAGCAGGTAGAGGGAGAAGCAGGCTACCCGCTGAGCAGGGAGCCCCATTCAGGACTTGATCCCCTGACCCTAGGATCATGACCTGAGAGGAAGACAGACACTTAACTGACTGAGCCACCCAGGCATACCCTTAAGGATGCTCTTTACTAACAATTCCAAAGAAAACCATGGGCTATGGTTTATTTTCCTTGGTGAAGCTTGGAGGATATGCAATGGGAAATGTCTACTCTAGCCCCAATTCCTTAAACATCAGGGCTGGAGACAGAAGCAGATGTCCCAACTCTTGTTAAAGATTTTATTTATTTATTTATTTGACAGAGAAAGCACAAGCAGGGGTCCTGGGGTGGCTCAGTGGGTTAAGCCTCTGCCTTCAGCTCAGGTCATGATCTCAGGGTCCTGGGATTGAGCCCTGCATCGGGCTCTCTGCTCGGCAGGGATCCTGCTACATCTTCTCCCTCTGCCTGCCTCTCAGGCTACTTGTGATCTCTCTCTCTCTCTCTGTCAAATAAATACATAAAATCTTAAAAAAAAAAAAAAGAAAGAAAGCACAAGCAGAGGGAACAGCAGGCAGAGGGAGAGGGAGAAGCAAGCTCCCTGCTGAGCAGGGAGCCCCATGTGGGACTCGATCCCAGGATGCTGGGATCATGATCTGAACCAAAGGCAGACGCTTAACCAACTGAGCCCCCTAGGCACCCTTGGATGTTCCGACACTTAAGTAGGGAATGCTGTCCCAGGAGACCAGAAAGAGGCACAGGGACGTGAGGCAGGAAAGGGGAGAGAGTACCTGGCAAATGGCTAGTTTGTCACAACAAACAGCCTGCTTCTTAATCCTAAGACATTTACACAGAGGCTTCCTGGAGTCTCTGCAGTAGGAGTAAGAGTGAGGAAGCAGTTTAGAAATTTACCTGCTGAGTCTTTCCCTTCTCTCAGGGTATGGATACCCTGCCCTTTTGGGTTGTGTTTCTGGCCCTCCAGGCATTGCAAGGGAAGTTAGCCTCTGATGTTCCTCTGTGGCCAGTCTGTACTATGTATGGGGTGTCTTGGGTGTTAATTATGTATGAATAATATCGATTTCTCCTTTAACTAATAACAGCAGCAACAGCTACCACCTGTATTATGCCTTACTATGTGCTGAGCACTGTTGTAAGCCCTGAACTTGTACTGATGCTTTAAAAAAAAAAGATTTTTTATTTATTTATGAGTGAGTGACAATTGTGGGGGGTGGGCAGAGGAAGAAGGAGAGAGAATCTTAAACAGGCTCCACGCCCAGTGCAGAGCCTGACGTAGGGCACAATTTCATGACCTTGAGATCATAGCCTGAGCCGGAATCAAGAGTTTGGCACTTAACTGACTGAGCCATCCAAGTTTCCCATATTGATGCTTTTAATTCTTGCAACAACTCTACAGTCTAAACACAATAATTATCCCTATTTTATAACTGAGACAACTCAGCACAGAAAGGTTAAGTAACATGCCTAAAGTCACACAGATAGCAAGTGGTGGGGCCAGGATATGAACTCCAGCAACTGGGCTGCGGAGTCGTCACCACTTTCTCATAAGAATAATGCATTAAAAGATCATTTATACATGTTTAGGGAATGATTTTATTTCATATAATGTTAAGAACTTTAAATTTTTCCAAAATTTCAGCTATAATTCAGCTTATATTTCTTGAAATGTAACAGTGGCAGACAATAAGAGTAATCTTTACTATAGATATTGATATTGATATAGATATTGATATTGATATAGATATTGACCATGTTTACGAGTCGGCATTGTAAAGGTGTTCTATTGTACACACAGAAACTGCGTCCAGCAATCCACTGATAAATAGTGGGCAATGAATAGTTTATAGAATCAGAATACACAAGACATAATAGAGAGGGTCTTAAGGATCATGTAGTCCAAGCTCCTGATTTCATTCATTCATTCATTCATTCATTCATCAATGCTCTGTGTACAGGCATACACTGTGTGTGAATCACATAAAGATGATTAGGACGTGCTTTCTGACGTCAAGGAACTCACCTCTGGGCTATGAGAGCTCTGAGCTCAAAGGGTGGTTTTAGGGGGTGTCTCTGGGCTGATGCATGTGTCTTCAATTTACCGATTGTTAACCAAGAAATGAGAATTAAAACCCCCCAGCAGTACTTTACCATTATATATAAACCGTTATATATAAACATCTATAATCATTTAATTTCTATAAAGAGAATGTATTAATATATTACAGTAATTAAACCTTAATTTTTAAAAGTTCATGCAAATGACTCTTGGTAAAACCACAATGAATTTTATTTTACTAGGCTAATGAGCAAAGAGGTATGAGGGATTTTTTTTTTTTTGGTCCTACAGAAAATAGCAGATATGATTACAGAAGCAAGGCATTAAGTCCAAAGTCTGTTTGAGCTGGGCATGTATGTTTAGTAGAGTAAACCTTGGTTGCTGAACCAGTTTGAGCAGAGGGGGCCTTTATGATGAGGATCCTGGGTCACTCCATGACATAGAAAAAGTTGGATTGCAGGCCTCCCGGCCAGGCATGTAATACTTCAGAGAATCCAAGTGTCCCCTTCTCTAGCAGCTGCTTCGATCTCTCTCCCCATAAACCAGCTTCTCATGGGTCCCAGCTGATGCTAGAAATGGGCTTTCACCACAGTGCTGAGTTTATATCTCTCCTGTCCAACAGAGTACTCAGACAGTGAAAATCTCTGTTTAAATTCCAGATTCCTTGAAATCCCTATCAAAATACCAACAGCATTTTTTACCAAACTCAAACCATCCTACAATTTATATGGAATCACTAAAGACCTCAAGTAACCAAAACAGTTTTGAAAAAGAAAAACAAAACTGGAGGTACACAATTCCAGACTTTAAGTTATATTACAAAGCTGTAATCATCAAAACAGTATGGTACTGGCACAAAAAAAGACACATAGATCAATGGAACAGAATAAAAACCCCAGAAATAAACCCACAATTATATGGTCAATTAATCTTTGATAAAGCAAGAAAGAATATCCAATGGGGAAAAGTCTCTTCAACAAACGGTGCTGGGAAAACTGAGCAGCTACATGCAAAAGAATGAAACTGGACCACTTTCTTACACCATATACAGATGTAAATTTGAAATGGATTAAAGACCTAAATGTGAGACAGGAAACCATTAAAATCCTAGCAGGGTGCACAGACAGTAACTTCTCTGACATTATCCATAGCAACATTTTTCTACATGTGTATCCTAAGGCGAGGGAACTAAAAGCAAAAATAAAGTATTGTGACTACATCAAAATAAAAAGCTACTGCACAGCAAAGGAAACACAACAAAACTAAAAGGCAACCAAACTACGGTATGGGAGAAGGAATTTGCAAATGACATATCCGATTAAGGTTTAGTATTCAAAATATACGAAGAACTTATACAACTCAACAGCCCCAAAACAAATAATCCAATTTAAAAATGGGCAGAAGAAATGAATAGACATTTCTCCAAAGACATACGAAGGGCCAATAGATGCATGAAAAGATGCTCAACATCACTTATCTTCAGGGAAATACAGATCAGAGTTACAATGAGATACCACCTTACACTTGTCAGAATGGCTAAAATCAAAATGCATGAAATAACAAGCATTGGTGAGACTGAAAACTGGTACAGCCACTCTGGAAAATAGCATGGAAGTTTCTCAAAAAATTAAAAATAGAACTACCCTAAGATCCAGCAATCACACTACTGGGGCATTTACCCAAAAAATACAAAAACACTAATTCAAAGGGATTATACGCACCCTGTTTATAGCAGCATTATTTACAGCAGCCAAATGATGGAAGGAACCCAAATGACCATCAGTTGATTAATAGATTAAGAAGAGGCGGTATATATACACAATGGAATATTAATCAACCATAAAAAAGAATGAAATCTTGCCATTTGCAATGACATGGATGGAGCTAGAGAATATAATGCTAAGCGAAATAAGTCAGGCAGGGAAAGACAACACCATACGATCACTCATATGTGGAATTTAAGAAACAAAACAAAGATGGGATGGGGAAGGAGACAAGCCTTAAGAGACTCCTAATCTCACAAAACAAACTGAGGGTTACTGGGGGGTGGGAGGGTAAGGATAGGGTGGATGGGTTATGGACATTCGGGAGGGTTTGTGCTTTGGTAAATGCTGTGAAAGATGTAAGCCGGATGACTCACAGACCTGTACCCCTGGGGCAAAGAATATAAATAAATAAATAAATAAATAAATAAATAAATAAATAAATAAATAAAAGAAAACAAAAGCTCAAAGGGAAAAAAAAGAGACAAACCAAGAAACAGATTCTTAACTATAGAAAACAGACTGCTGCTTACCAGGGAGTGGGGGTGGGGATGGGTAAAATAGGTGAAAGGGATTAAGTAATGCACTTGCTGTTGAGCACCAAGTGATGTATAGAATAGCTGAATCACTATATTGTGGACTTGAAACTAATATAACACTATATATTAACTCCACTGGAATTAAAATAATAAAATAAAAATAATATAAAATAAAAATAACATAAAATAAAATAAGATATAATAAAATAAAATAAATTCCAGATTCCTAGAAAAGAAGCTCACTGATTCATTTTAGATCAGGTGCCCTGCCCTGATCTGATTATTTCTTAGCATGATCAGCTTCTCCCTTAAGTGATATTAGCAGTAGCTAGTAGTCCCAATCAAATGTTTCAGGCTGTGGGGAATGAAGGTTGAGGAGCAAGAAGTATGGGTTAGGTGAAGCAAAGGCAGGAAAAAAAGCTGACCAGACAATGTAGTTGTGGTTAGGACAGTCACTATACGAGGCAATACATCTCTATTAAAAATGCACTGACCCAGGGGTAACTTGCTGGCTCAGTCAGAAGAGCATTCAACTCTTGATCTTGATGTTGGGATTTTGAGCCCCACTTTGGGCTTAGAGATTACTAAAAACAAACAAACAAACAAACAAACAATCTAACTAATGAAAAAAAAGAAAGAAAGAAGCTTGCATTAAAAAAAAAATGCACTGGGGGCTCCTGGGTGGATCAGTCAGTTAAGTTTCTGCTTTCGGCTAAGGTTATGATCCTGGGGTCCTAAGATTGAGTCCCGAGTCAGGCTCCCTGCTCATCGGGGAGGCTGCTTCTCCCTCTGCCTCTGCTCCTCCCTCCACTCATGCTTGCTTTCATGCTCTCTCTCTCTCTCTCTCTGTCTCACTTTCAAATAAATAAATAAAATCTAAAAAAAAAAAAAAAGCACTGATCCAATCTAGCAGTTCCACTCTTGGGTAGATATCTAAAAGAATTGAAAACAAAGTCTCCAAGAGATGTCTGTATACCTGTGTTCACAGCAGCATTCCTTAGAGTACCCAAAAGGCAGAAGAAACTGTACGTCAAGGGATGAATGGATAAACCCAATGTGTACACACACAGTGGAATATTATTCAGCTTTAAAAAGGGAGGAAATCCTGACTCATGCGACAGCATGGATGCACCATGAGGACTTTATGCCGAAGAAAATACGCCAGACACAAGGACAAATACTGTGTGGGTCCATCTCTATGAGGTAGCTAGAGCAGTCACATTCATGGAGACAGGAGAATGGCGGTGGCCAAGGGCTGGAGGCAGGGAGGATGGGGAGTTAGTGATTAATAGGGGCAGAGTTTCAGTTTGGGAAAATGAAAAGAAACCTGCATGAACGTTGCGATGGGTGTAGATGTGGCTAAGTCTAATAGTTAAGATGTCCACAGTAAATTGTACATAATGGTAATGTAATGGTAACTCCTCTGTTATGTATTTTACCAAAATCTTAAAAAGCAAATTAAAAAAATTTTAATATTGAAAAAAAAAACACACACCCAAATTTCCTAAGAGACTGGAAAGGATTATGCACCCTGCCCTAATAATCTGATGGCAAGGGCTTCTCCCCACTTGGAAAGACTTCGAAAGGGGTCCCCGGATGAAGTCTGCCCGGGGCTGGGTGCCCCGGCCTTCATGGCCTGGTGGCTCCAGTCAGTCCAGAGCAGAGGCAGGCCAGTCTGTTCTGCACACAGTTCAGTATGGATTCTGGGGACTTCGTGATTTAGTCCTGGAGGCGTGGCCCCCCCTCTGAAGACACACTTTTCTCCTCACCAGCTGTCTTGGAGATTCTCCCCCTGGTCTAAAACCTGCATTTCCTGTGGGCATATCCCAGACCAACGACAGGGCCAACGAAGCTAAAACAAAACCAGAAGAGTCCTCAGCTTTCCTTGGAGATTCCCTTAAGGATCCTCCTCAGAAAGGCCAGAGGTATATTCGCTGTGTTTCTCACTCCACGTCTTACACACGTTTCTTCATTAACACGATGGGGTTTCATGGGGTAGTTAGGGAATGAAATAAGAGCGTTGGCTACATTTTTTTTTCTGTTCTTCTTGATTGTTGAGACGTCTATTCAGACTTCGCTTTAGCAAAGAAGATCTTAAAAAATGAGGTCCATGTTATCCCTAAAACCAAAGAAAACCACCCTCAAATCAGTAACAATTGTAACTAGGATGTTGCTAGAACTGGGCAGGGAAGAGGGGTGCCCCAGGCCAGCTTCAGTCAGGGTGACCCATGGTCCCCTATCATGTGTTGGTTCCTCTTAGCTCTGATGGGACCAGAAATCTTCTCAAAACAAAAACAACAAAATCAAAACACCCACATCATCCAGGGTTTGGAAGATCCTCAGATTGTTTCTTTAAACAATTTTCTTCAAGCACCGGGGATATATATATATATGTGTGTGTATATATATATATATATATATATACACACACATATATATATATATATATAAAACAGGTGATGATCTGCTTATTATTAAGACATTTTGCCTCATTAAATTCAGGTAACTTGAAAGGGATGTGGGAAATTTGCACAGGGTGTGTGGAGATGAAATAATTAGAGAATCGGATACTGAGACTTATAAGATGGCAAAGACAGCTTTAGAAGATCTTAGGCAGACCACACTTTTGAGTGATGTGAAAATTTTACATATGTTCCTGTCACACTTCTAACTCAGCCCTCAGAAACATTCTCATAGACTCCCCCAGTCACACGAACAAACTCCCTTTCACATGCCCGTACACAGAAGACTTCCCTCATACAAGCCCACATTCACCCGCTTGTTGACATTGGTACTGTCCACACAGACACCTTTTCATGCTATTCCCTCAAAAGAGAAACCCAGATGCCCACCAGCATGGGCACGTGTGTACCCGCACACTCAAGCCCCATCCCAGCGTCCAGGCCTCCTTCCCTCAGGTTTGTCTGGATGCTGTTGCTGCTTTGCCGGCTTTCTGCCAAGTTCTCCACATAAAACCCCTGCAACAAATATGTATCTGGTGACCATGCCCCATCGGGCACTGTCATGACCCCTGGGAGCAAAAGAACTGAGGAAGGGGTGTTCTTTGCCCTCAGGGAATTCCAAGACTACTGGAGAAGGCTGATGGTGGCGGGGGGCAAGAGGGAACCATGTAAAAATCTAAATGCTTGGGGTCAGTCTGGTCCTAAAATTGAGGTAGAGGCAAGGAAAAGAGATGGCAAAGCACAGAGGTGGGGAAGTGGGGCCACAAGGAAGAGAAAGTGTCTTTAACCTGGAGAGGTCAGGAAAGACAGGTGTGAAAAATTAAAAAGATTTTGCCAGGTGGGGAAGGAGGAGAGGTTGTTCACTGGAGAGGCCTTGAAGAAAGGGAGAATTTGCATGGCATGGCCAGGGTGTGATATGCCAGAGCAGAGGGGAAGATGGGGTGGGGGTGGGGGAACTGGGAGGTAAAACAGAGTGGATGATGAAAATACTTTTTTGCTGTGCAAAGGAGTTTGGAATTCACTGAATATTCAGTGGTGAGTCACTCAGGGTGCTTTTGGTGGCAAGTAACAGGAAAAGTTGATTCTGAAGTCAACCAGTAACAAAGTGGATTAACTCATATAACTGGAAGCCTAGGGTAAGGGCACAATATGCTCCGTGTCATCAAAGACCCAGGTTATTCTCACCTGTGTCCTATTCTGTCCTCATCATGTTGCTCATGATCACAAAATGGCTGCAGTGGCCTCAGGCACTACATCCTCACACAGCATCCAGAGGCAGAAGAGAATTACCTTTCTTTTTTGTGTCTCCTTTTCATCCTTTCTCTGTGTGTGTGTGTGTGTGTGTGTTTTTTTTTTTACTTCACTAATCTCTACACTGTACAATGTGGAGGTCAAACTCACAACCCCAAAATTAAGAGTTGCATGCTCTTCCGACTGAGCCAGCCAAGAGCCCCTCTTTGTGTCTTTTTTTAAAAACTAAGAATCCTGTTCCAGAATCTCCCCCACTGCCTTTCATCCCTCAAGTTCATATGTCCTTTCCCAAAATCAATGATTACCAAGAGAATTTACTTGATTGGCCTGGCCAATTAAGACCGACAATCTACACATTTAACACAGTCTTATCAAAATAACAGCAGTATTTTTCACAGAACCAGAACAAGCAATTTTAAAGTTTGTATGGAATCACAAAGACCTCAAATAGTCAAAGCAATCTTGAAAAAGAAAGCAAATCTGGAGGCATCACAATTCTGAACTACAAGTTAAATTATAAAGCTGTGTAATCCAAACAGTATGGTACTGGCACAGAAATAGACACAGAGATCCAACTGAACAGAGTAGAAAACACAGAAATAAAGCCACAACCATATAGCCAATTGATCTCTGACAAATCAGGAAAGAATATCCAATGGGGAAAAAGTCCTTTCAACAAATGATATTAGGAAAATTGGACAGCAACATGCTAAAGAATGAAGCTAAACTACTTTCTTTCAACATACACAAAAATAAATTCAAATTCAGAATGGATTAAAGATCTAAATGTGAGACCTGAAACCATAAAAATCATAGAAAAGAGCAAAGACTGTAATTTCTCTGGCATTGGCTATAGCAACTTTTTTCTAGATAGGTCCCAGAAACAAGGGAAACAAAAGCAAAAATAAACTATGGGAACTCCATCAAAATAAAAAGCTTCTGTGCAGTGATGGAAACAATCACCAAAACTAAATGGCAACTTAGGGAATAGGAGAAATTTGCAAATAACATACCTGCTAAAGGGCTCACATACCTAATAAAGGGCTAGAATCCAAAGTCTATCAAGAACATATAAAACTGAACACTCATAAAATGAATAATCCAATTTCAAAATGTGCAGAAGACACACATTTTTCCAAAGAAGACATACAGATGGCCAACACACATATTTGAAAAGATGCTCATTATCATGTATCATCAGGGAAATACAAATCAAAACTACAAGGAGATATCACCTCATATTGTCAGAATGGCTAAAATAAAAAACACAAGAAGTAACAGGTGTTGGTGAGGATGTGGAGAAAAAGGAACTCTCTTGCAATGTTGGTTGGGGGGAATGCAAACTGGTACAGCCACTGTGGAAAACAGTATGGAGGTTCCTCAAAAAGTTGAAAAAGAAATACCCTACAACCTAATAATTGCACTACTGGGTTTTGGGGGCGGGCGGTAGTTTCTTGTTTTTGTTTTTGCACTGCTGGGTTTCTAACCAAAGACTACAAAAACACTAATTCAAAGGGATAAATGCACCCCTATATTTATTGCAGAATTACTTAACAATAGCCAAGATATGGAAGCAACCCAAGTTGTCCATTGATAGACTAGTGGATAAAGAAGATGTGGCATATATACAATAGAATATTTTCAGCAAAAAAAAAAAGAACAAAATCTTTCCATTTGTAGCAACATGGTTAAAACTAGAGAGTGTAAGGGAGTATAGTGGGAGGAGGAGCAAGATGGCAGCAGAGTAGGAGACCGAAATATCATCAGGTCCCAGGAGTTCAGCTAGATAATTGTCAAACCATTCTGAGCACCTACAGACTCAACAGGAGATTGAAGGAAAGAAGAGCAGCAATCCTAGGAACAGAAAATCGACCCTGTTTTGGAAGATAGGACGTGTGGAGAAGTGAATCCGAGGTGATATATGGGAAGATAGACCGCGGGGAGAGAGTCCAGCTCCCAGCAAGCTGTAGAGCAGCTGAGCAAAAAATTGGAACTTTTAGAAGTCGGCTTCACTGAGGGACATCACTCCAAGGCTAAGCAGGGGGTGGAGCCCTCACAGGGACAGTGTGGTCTCAGGATCCGCAGGGTTACAGAAATACTGGGGGTGTCTGAGTGTGGAAGAGCTCCCAGGTATCGGCACAGGGAAGCCGATGGCATAGAGAGAGCCAAGGAGTCGGCTCTCAGCTCAGGCTTACCTTAAACCATGATCTGGGGGCACAGTCAGGCCACTGCTCTTCGAGAAGGGACCCCACAAGTGGCAGATCCAGGGAGAACCCCTTTTTCCTCCCCCAGGAGGAGCAGTGCAGGAGCATGCTGCAGGAATCAGCTGGGTTTGGAGACCTCAATGGGGTCATGCGCCAGAGATAGAAACACTCTGTCACAGGGTGGGTGAGCTCGGAGTCCAGCCAAGACCAGGGAGACAGGAGGGACTGACCGCTTTTCTCTGAGGGCACACAGAGGAGTGGGACCCCAATTTCCTGGCCCCTCCATCTGGAGACTGGGAGGCTGTCATTTTCATTCCCGGCCTCCAAAGCTGTATGGAAAGCATTCAGGGAACAAAAGCTCCCGAGAGCAAAACAGAGTAGATTACTTAGCCTGGCCCCTGGTAAGGGCGGTGCAACTCTGCCTCAGGAAAAGACATTTGAGAATCATGGCAACAGGGTCCTCCCCCAGAAGATCAGCAAGAACATCCAGCCAAGACCAAGTTCACCAATCAATGAAAACTGTGGAACTCCAGAGCTATGGGAATGCAACACAGAGTTCATGGCTTTATCCCCATGATTCTTTAGTCTATCAAAGATAAATTTTTTAAATTTTATTTTTTATGCTATTTTTAAATTTTTTTCCTCTTTCCTATTTTAACCTTTTAAAATTATTTTATCTTATCAATACCTTTTTAAAAGTCTTTTAAAATTTTCATTGTTATAGTCATATTCTATCCTTTCATTGTATTTAACCTTATTTTTTGTATAAATATAGGGTTTTCTTCCTTTAAAATTTTGGGATATTTCTTCTAACGGATAAAAATATACCCTGAATCTAGCACATGGCTTTGTCTTAGACTCCCACCTGATCACATTCTTTCATCTTTTTTTTCACCAACCAACTTCTTATCTTTAAATTCCTTTTTATAATCATTTTTAATTTTCATCTTTACAGTCATATTCCATCCCTTCATCATGTTTACCCTTATTTTTGTGTGTATATCTACATAAGTTTTTCTTTAAGATTTTGGGAGGCAGTTTTCTCTAAGAGACCACAATGCACCCAAAATCAAGTGTGTGGCTCTGTGGCTCTGTTCTATTCACCAGACTAATATATATATATATATATATATATATATATAT